>RXON01002206.1:0-61798 GCA_009667805.1 Leptobrachium leishanense | reverse complement strand
TTTAGGAGGAGGAGGGGGGAGCGGGCCCTGGGTTTAGGAGGAGGGGGGAGCGGAGCGGGCCCTGGGTTTAGGGGAGGGAGCGGGGTTTGGGGGGTGGGAGAGTCACAGCCCAGCTCTTTATGTGTAAGCACTTCTCACCCTGTGTCCCCCCCCCCCCCCCCCCCCCCCCCCCCCACACAGGAAAAGTGCTGACGGTGCGGTGCAGAGATTCGATAAGAGCCTGGAGGAATTCTACGCGCTGTGTGACCAGCTGGAGCTCTGCCTGGTGAGTTTCCTCCTGCCGGTCCAGGGGTCGCCTCTAGGGGGCGCCGTACCCAGCCTCTCGCAGAGCACCTGATGCGTTTCCAAGGGAGCGTGATTGTCCACCTGGGGGCACCATTGCCTTGGAGATGTTTTTGCATGCTCTGGCACATGGGACGATGCGTGTGACGTGATGCGTGTGACGTGTCTCTTGTCTCCTCCCGCAGCGTCTCGCCTATGAATGCCTGTCTCAGAGCTACGACAGCGCCAAACACTCGCCCACCCTGGTGCCCACCGCCACCAAGCCAGACGCCGTGCAGACGGAGAGCCTGCCCTACACGCACTACCTGAGCATGATCAAGTCACAGATAACCTGCGCCAAGGACATCCATAACGCTCTGCTGGAATGCTCCAAAAAGATCATGGGCAAGAGCCCCGCCGCGCAGACTGGCCCCTGATTAACCCCTTCTGCCCTGTGGCGCTTGGCCTGCTATCTATTTCTTCGGGTACACTTGCCAGGACCTTTTTAAGCAGCGTGTCCTGACCGGGGCTACCGATACATGGGGGATCCCCCAGAGAGGTGGACCAGCTCCTCCTTTGGCTGAGAATGCTGGGAGCTGCTCGCTGCTGTGCGCGTCCAGGCTTACTGTATGCAGGAGGAAAACCGTGCCGCAGCGGGTACACACAGCTCCGCACCTCAATATTAATGCACCGGAGGATCATTTACCTCCTTCCCTGTGTGTGACGAGGTGATCACCCCCGTCACCACCCCCCCCCCCCGTCACCGACATTTAATCCCCTCCTGGTTTTCGCTGATCGTGTTTTTGGTCGTATAATAAAGATTTTGGAGTTTTTTAACGGTTTGTGAGTTTCCGCAGGAATAGGGCCTCGTTTCCTCCTATACTGGTTTATCAAAATGTTGTTACCCTGTCTGTACTGCGTCCATTGTACAGCGCTGCGGAATATGCTGGCGCTTTATAAAGAAGAATATTAATATTGTTCTGTCGTGTTTGCCAAATGCTGATTCCCATTATCTGTCCCTGGTCTAATGATGTCCCAGACTCGGAGACGCGCGGCAGAATCTTCAGCACCTTAACGTGATTCTAGGGGAGGGGCTATGATGAGATGCATCGGGAGGTCAGGGTGTCGCTTCCCATTGGTCGTCACGCTCCGTCTGTCACTGTATGCATCCTTTCATTAAAGGCTCAGTACCCTGTCTGTTCTAAACCTCCAGATCTGCGCTTCGCCTCATTTCTGTGGATGCTGTCACCGCACTCTGTGTGTACTTTAAGCTTTGGCTACGGGCTGGAGAGAGGCATGAAAGCCTGCTGGTCCGGCAAGGAAGCGGCTTTAACCGATGTGAGCCAGACTGGTGCGGAGCTTCTCGGCGCTAATCTCCTGTCATTCTATTCAGGGCCTGGGTACGTTGTTATTACCCACGTTCAGTTATCAGAATGTCACATCCACACACAGTAACGGTGCAATGCACAGGTTATTTTGCTGTCGCCTCGTGCGCGTCCAGGCTCCTCCCAGCGCTACAGGTTACTTTCCAGGCTGGACGTGGTTAATAGAGGTGTGTTACAGATCGGTGGTTTGTACGCGCTGCCCGTTGCTATATGAATCCTCATTCTCCCCTCCTGCTGCTACACGTTGGGGTTAGTATCAGCGTTGCCCCCAGAGCTTGCACTCCTGCCCCTCAGGGCTGAGCGTTTGGCAGGTCACATGACGTTCCTGTACATTTTAACCGCAGAGGCTGGAGGAAAAGGGAAGGAAGCGCCAGACCAACACGTTTTACTTCCTCTTTCTATAAAGGGCCCCCACCCCCATATCCGGAGCATAACCCCCGACATGGGGGGGGGCCTGCTCTCTGCACCAGAGAGCTGCACCGTGATCATTACACTTTATTCATTACTGCGCAGCTCTGTTATACGGAACGAATCAGACCCATAACTAAAAACAAACAGCCCCCCCAATATGTTACCCTGGGCCAGGCTTACTTACCAGCTGCAACAACCCAGCCCTCCCCTCTACAAGCTAATACAGGAATCCATGTCCCTCTGTACTGTGCATCCACTGCTTACAGGCTTTTTCTCCTCTCTGTATACAGAGGCCCGTTCAATACCTCAGCAGCTGCTGAGTTGCTGCAGCGCAGCAATTCAGTTTGCTGCAGCAGTGTCATTGAACGCTTTGGATGCGAATTTTGAATCCAAAATGGCCGATTTCTTAATGAAAAATTCAGATTGTTTTTCGTATCACTCGGACAAAATATGATAAAGAGAAGCAGTCGGCACAATCCCGTTTTATACGCACACACCACAAATGATAGTTTTTATTGAATAAACCTAACATTTACTTCTGAAACAATATATAAATTGAACTGTATATATACAGTTGTGTTCAAAATTATTCAACCCCCACTGAAATTGAGTGTTTTGACCAGTTTGACATTGATTTTGATCATTCAGTCATCTTGCTTACAATTAAATCAAAGAGGCACGTGTAGGTCAGACAAATATAACATAACATTTATAATGAAATAACCACAAATGTCTTTTCTGTGCTCACATCATTATCAGTTTTATTCAACCCCCAAGTGACATTCAATCTTAGTACTTAGTACAACATCCTTTTACAGTTATAACAGCTTTTAAACATGAAGCATAGCTTGACACAAGTGTCTTGCAGCCATCTACGGGTATCTTCGCCCATTCGTCATGGGCAAAAGCCTCCAGTTCAGTCACATTCTTAGGCTTGCGCACTGCAACTGCTTTCTTTAAGTCCCACCAGAGGTTCTCAATGGGATTTAAGTCAGGTGACTGCGATGGCCACTCCAAAATGTTCCAGCCTTTAATCTGCAACCATGCTCTAGTGGACTTGGAGGTATGCTTGGGATCATTGTCCTGTTGAAAGGTCCAACGTCTCCCAAGCCTCAGGTTTGTGACGGACTGCATCACATTGTCATCCAATATCTCCTGGTACTGAAGAGAATTCATGGTACCTTGCACACGCTGAAGCTTCCCTGTACCTGCAGAAGCAAAACAGCCCCAAAGCATGACTGACCCCCCGCCATGCTTCACAGTAGGCAAGGTGTTCTTTTCTTCATAGGCCTTGTTCTTCCTCCTCCAAACATAGCGTTGATCCATGGGCCCAAACAGTTCTAATTTTGTTTCATCAGTCCACAGAACACTATCCCAAAACTTCTGTGGTTTGTCCACATGACTTTTGGCATACTGCAGTCGACTCTTCTTATTCTTTGGAGACAGCAAGGGGGTGCACCTGGGAGTTCTGGCATGGAGGCCTTCATTACGCAGTGTGCGCCGTATTGTCTGAGCTGAAACTTCAGTACCCACATCTGACAAATCTTTTCTCAGTTCCTCAGCAGTCACACGGGGACTTTTCTCCACTCTACGCTTCAGGTAGCGCACAGCAGTCGAAGTCAGCATCTTCTTTCTGCCACGACCAGGTAGCGTTTCAACAGTGCCCTTTGCCTTGAATTTGCGAATGATGCTTCCTATGGTCTCTCTTGGTATGTTTAACATCTTTGCAATCTTCTTATAGCCATTGCCCTTCCTGTGAAGAGTAATCACCTCTTCTCTTGTCTTCCTGGACCATTCTCTTGACTTCACCATGTTTGTAACCACACCAGTAAATGTCTAGAAGGAGCTGAGTATCACAGTCATTTTAAAGCTGCCTAATTGGTGCTTATTATGCTTTATTGCTGCTCCGTGACATCCACAGGTGTTTTCAATACCTGATTGAAAACACTTGAATGAACCTCTGTTCTTCAGAGTGGTAGTCTTTAAGGGGTTGAATAATTGTGTCAATGAAGAATTCACAAAAGAAACATTTACTACTGTATTACAAAACCAATTGATGTCATTTTAGTTGCATATGGTTCTTTAAAAAGTCCTTGTAGGATTTCATTCTGAATACAATTACAAATGTCACTAAATTCCCTAAAACCCTTTACAGCATTGGGGGTTGAATCATTTTGAACACAACTGTATGTCTATGTGCAGGGGTAAATAATAAATAAATATTTTGTGCTTTGGTGAACAAAAACCTCAAAATTAACATTGCTGTACGGCATTGTTACTTGCTTCATGGCGGCGGCCATCTTTAATACGTCACCTCAGCAACTCGCAGCATCTCCTCGGGTCGCTGCAAGTCCTAGGTTAGCACTGCTGAGCGGTTGAACGGCGTTCAATGGCAAGTTGCTAACTTAGCACTTGCAGCGGCTGAGGTATTGAACGCGGCTCAGGCTGTTTCTCCTCTCTGTATACAGGGGGTGTGTGTGTGTGTGTGTGTGTGTGTGTGTACACTCACTCACTCTCTGGACACAGGCGTTTCATTTAATTTAAATGTCGACGATAGTTTGCGCTGACACTGATGCTCCCTGGGCCTGCAGGACAGCTTAAAATTTCTTTGGAACTTGTTTGGGGCTGCTTATCCACCATCCGGACTATCCTGCGTTGCAACCTTTCATCAATTTTTCTCTTCAGTCCCGCCCAGAGAGATTAGCTACAGTGCCATGGGTTGCAAACTTCTTGATAATGTTGCGCATTGTGGACAAAGGCAAATCTAGATCTCTGGAGAAGGACTTGTAACCTTGAGATTGATATTTTTTCTCAATTTTGGTTCTCAAGTCCTCAGACAGTTCTCTTCTCTTTCTGTTGTCCATGCTTAGTGTGGCACACACAATGCAAAGACTAAGAGGGTTATTCAGAGAGCGTGAAAAGCAGGAGAATGACTGGAGAATGAAAAAGTCTAGGTCAAAATAGCTGATTTGGAAAGTGAGATGAAAAGGGAGAATTTTTCTGGTTTGGCTATTTTGACCTAGACATTTTCATTCTCCAGTCATTCTGCTTTTCACCGCTCTCTGAATAACCCTGTATGTGAACGTCTCTCCTGATGTTGCCCACACCTGTTACTTGCCCCAGGTGAGTTTACAGGAGCATCACATGCTTGAAACAATCTTCTTTAGCCACAATTTTGAAAGGGTGCCAAGAATTTTGTCCAGACCATTTTTGGAGTTTTGTGACGTTATGTCCAATTTGCTTTTTTTGTTTTGTTCCAATACACACAAAGGGAATAAACCTGTGTATAGCAAAACATGTGTTACTGCAATACTTTTCTGTGAGAAATACAGTTGCAAGAAAAAGTATGTGAACCCTTTGGGATTACGTGGAGTTTTGCATGAATTGGTGATAAAATGTCTCTGATCTTCATCTAAGTCACAACAATTTGAAAAACACAGTCTGCTTAAAATAATACAACACAAACATTATCAGGCTTATACAAAGAGAATCGAAAAGTCACTGCACGTTCGGTGACACTTCGTTCTCTTCAATTCGGGCCGATTCGGTGACCCTGCAGTGTACTCAGCAAGCACCACAGGGCCGTCGAAGCGCAGGGAAAAGCTGCCGCAAACCCGACGGAAAGGTACTGCAAAAACCCGGCGAATGCACGCCGAAACCTGCAAAAACCTCTGGATTAAACCGCTGAAGACAATGGAAAAACCCGAGCAGGAGCTGATCACACACAGCGAAGCCACCAGAAAAACCGGACACCACAGACGAATGCAGTGAATTAAATTAAAGAAACAGTTTGCTTGAATGATTGAAAAGTGAAACGCTGTTTGCAAAGAAACTACTGAGCGAAAATGTCTGAAATTTACATATAAAATCCAATGAATGAAAATAAAAAGGGAAGTTACAGAAAAAATAAGTAAAGTTAAAAAAATCTGATTTTTTTTTTTTAAAAAAGTAATTCAAAAAATGCTTACAATATCCCAGAAAATCTGTAAACAAAGAGACTTTTTGCTGCAGAATTTTATAATGAACGGTTTATTAGATATTGAATTAAAACGGGAATATTTTTAACATTGAAGCCTATGGGATTCGCCTGAATAAACCTGTCGCATTAAACCACCGAATGGCAGGGCATTAGGGGAACCTTTCACTGCTGGTTTGTGTTCTCTGAATAGACGAAGCATTGCTTCTCTATGGGGATTCACTGCCCTCGAACAGGCACCGTATGTGCAGGCAATTTGCCAGGATTTGGCGAATTGCCTGCTCTCTGGATAGCCGAATGGCCAAGAAAGGTAACCGAACACTGAATTTCAGCGTTCGGTTACCTTTCTCAAGTAATTTGGATCTCTTTGAATTACCCTGTATATGTTTTCATGTGTTTATTGAACAGAACATGTAAACAATCACAGTGCAGGGTGGAAAAAGTATGTGAACCCATAGCCTAATGACTTCTCCAAGAGCTAATTGGAGCCAGGAGTGAGCCAACCTTGAGTCCAATCAGTGTGATATTATTGGATGTGTTGCTGAAAGCTGTCCTGCCCTTTAAAAACACACACCAGATTTGGGTTTACTAGTTTCAAGAAGCACTGCCTGATGTGAACCATGCCTCGCAGAAACAAGCTCTCAGAAGACCTACGATCAAGAATTGTTGACTTGCATGAATCTGGAAAGGGTTACAAAAGTATCTCCAAAAGCCTTGATGTTCATGTGTCCACGGTAAGACAGACTGTCTACAAATGGAGAAAGTTCAGCACTGTTGCTACTCTCCCTAGGCGTGGTCGTCCTGTAAAGATGACTGCAAGAGCACAGCGCAGAATGCTTAATGAGGTAAAGAAGAATCCTAGAGTGTTAGCTAAAGACTTACAGAAATCTCTGGCACATGCTAACACTTTTGTTGACACATCTACAATAAGGAAAACATTAAACAAGAATGGAGTACATGGGAGGACACCACGGAGGAAGCCATTGCTGTCCAAAAAGAATATTGCAGCACGTTTGAAGTTTGCAAAAGAGCACCTGGATGTTCCACAGCACTACTGGCAAAATATTCTGTGGACAGATGAAACCAAAATTGAGTTGTTTGGAAAAAACACAAAACACTATGTGGAAAAAAGAAAGGCACAGCACACCAACATCAAAACCTCATCCCCACTGTAAAACATGGCGGAGGGAGCATCATGGTTTGGGGCTGCTTTGCTGCCTCAGGGCCTGGACGGATTGTTGTCATTGATGGAAAAATGAATTCCAGAGTTTATCAAGACATTTTGCAGGAAAACGTAAGACCATCTGTCCGCCAACTGAAGCTCCGCAGAGGAGGGGTGATGCAAGTAATTCAACAAAACAAAATACGCCTTCTGGAGTGGCCCAGTCAGAGTTCTGACCTCAACCCGATTGAAATGCTGTGGCATGACCTTAAGAGAGCGATTCACACCAGACATCCCAAGAATATTGCTACACTGAAACAGTTTTGTGAAGAGGAGTGGATCCAAAATTACTCCAGATCGTTGTGCAGGTCTGATCTGCAACTACAGGAAACGTTTGGTTGAGGTTATTGCTGCCAAAGGAGGGTCAACCAGTTATTAAGTCTAAAGGTTCACATACTTTTTCCACCCTGCACTGTGAATGTTTACATGTTCTGTTCAATAAAAACCTAGACAAGGTTATTCAGAGAGCGTGAAAAGCAGGAGAATGAAACATTCTAGGTCAAAATAGCCGATTTGGAAAGTGAGATGAAAGAGAGACTTTTTCTGGTTCGGCTATTTTGACCTAGAATTTTTCATTCTCCAGTCATTCTGCTGCTTTTCACGCTCTCTGAATAACCCTGATAATGTTTGTGTTGTATTATTTTAGGCAGACTGTGTTTTTCAAATTGTGACTTAGATGAAGATCAGAGACATTTTATGACCAATTCATGCAAAACTCCACGTAATCCCAAAGGGTTCACATACTTTTTCTTGCAACTGTACTTGATTTTCAGGAAAAATGTCTGAGGTGCCAACAATTTCGGCTATATATATATATTATTTGTCCTCTATATATTCAAATCAAAATAAGCTTTATTGACATGAGCAAATACATTTTAGCATTGCCAAAACATATGGGGAGGGGGGGGGGGTGTAGTGGGACCTATATGGGGGGGGGGGAATGGGCAAGTCCATGGACATTATCAGGGATAATGTGAAGGGGGATGGGGGCGAGTCCGTGTTGGGGATTTAGAAGTCTGGGAATTCTCATGTTCCTCTCAGTCTGTGACATTCTGTGACATATTGGGCAGATATTTTCACCGCCGGCTCCTCTTCTCCCAGTATGATGTGGAGTTTCCTCGTCTCTTCTCCCGGTATGATGTGGAGTTTCCTTGTCTCTTCTCCCAGTATGATGTGGAGTTTCCTCGTCTCTTCTCCCGGTATGATGTGGAGTTTCCTTGTCTCTTCTCCCAGTATGATGTGGAGTTTCCCCGTCTCTTCTCCCGGTATGATGTGGAGTTTCCTTGTCTCTTCTCCCAGTATGATGTGGAGTTTCCTCGTCTCTTCTCCCGGTATGATGTGGAGTTTCCTCGTCTCTTCTCCCGGTATGATGTGGAGTTTCCTTGTCTCTTCTCCCAGTATGATGTGGAGTTTCCCCGTCTCTTCTCCCGGTATGATGTGGAGTTTCCTCGTCTCTTCTCCCGGTATGATGTGGAGTTTCCTCGTCTCTTCTCCCAGTATGATGTGGAGTTTCCTCGTCTCTTCTCCCGGTATGATGTGGAGTTTCCTCGTCTCTTCTCCCAGTATGATGTGGAGTTTCCTCGTCTCTTCTCCCAGTATGATGTGGAGTTTCCTCATCTCTTCTCCCAGTATGATGTGGAGTTTCCTCGTCTCTTCTCCCAGTATGATGTGGAGTTTCCTCGTCTCTTCTCCCGGTGTGATGTGGAGTTTCCTTGTCTCAGTGCTGAGTACTTGGGGCACTGTAGGAGGAAGTGGACCTCATCTTCCAGGGCCTCCTGGTCACAATGCTGGCACAGTCTATTCTCCCTGGGCTTGTAGGTCTGTCTATGCCGCCCTGATTGGATTTCCAGGCTGTGGGCCCTCAGTCTGTAGCGGCTCAGGATCTGTCTGTCCTTGGGGTCTTGTAGTACCTCCAGGTATGGGGCCAGTTTGTATTCCCTCTGTAAGGATTGGTAAATGGTGAGTTTGCTATATCATGTCTCCATATACTTGAAACCAGCAGCGCGAGTGGCTGATAGCTCCAGTCACCACCAGGTGGCGATAAAACGTATCTTTTATTGAGGTTATATACAGGTATAGATACTTTGTATCTAAAAAACTTGGCGACAATAACCAAACACACACAACACTGATATGATAAAACCAATGCCCAGAAAGTGCCAGGGAACAAGCATACCATGAAAATATATCTAATATAGCAAAGCCTAAGCAGGAGGATAATTACATGTATGTGTTTTCCAGTAACAGGAAATGGTTAAATCCAACCCAGTAGCGCAGTACAAGGGCTGATATTCAGAATATCTTGATAAATAAAGCTCTATAATAAAGTCAATCGGGGACAGAGTGAATGTCTGCTGGTATAGCACCCCCCCCCCCCCCCCCCAATGTAAACCTACCCAGGATAAGCCGCTGAACCCCCGGGTGGAGATAAGAGGAGAAAAAGAAGAACGGGCCTGTAAGGCTTGCTCATCACCCTGTAACTAAATATAGATTTCCCATCTCTGACCCTACACTGCAGAGATAAACGTACTCGACGCACATTCCATCAAAATGGCTCGTCAGGAGTACAGAAGGAGCCATTTTGGCGAAACATGCGTCGAGTACATTTATCTCTGCCTTCTAGGGCCAGTCTAGTAGCTCTTAGGGTCAGAATGGAACTCGTAAAAATAATTATCTTTGAATTTCCTGTATGATTAGGTAAATATTGTGGTTCAAATACATACCTTGGTTAATATTTCCCATTTAGTTTGAAAATGCGTGTACTAATATAGACGGGTTAAGGTATAAATTCTTCCTTCCCCCTTCTTTCTATGATACGTGATTTGGGCGGCTTAGGAATGTTTCTGTTACTGTAAATGTAATCTCAGACGTGGCAAATGTCCGTGCCATTTTAACTCTGACGTGATCTGTTTCATGATTGGCTGTTTTACCACACCCTTGTTCTATATTAGAGTCTGATAAACCATAATATGCTGAGAGCAATTCTATTTTACATAGAGTGGTTGTCTTCTTGCTCTCCCGTTGGCCAATGTAGCACTGTAGATATTTTTCTTTTACAGAACTCGCTTTTAATTGGGAACAGGCACAGATATTTCTACGGTCAAACATGGGTCGTTTACACACAAAAGCTGACCCCAAAAGGATATAAACATTCCTAAACAGACAGGACAATGGCAATCGTTATGATAAACAAGATTGCAGTCTAAAGACAGCAGATAATGGGGCAGTGTTTCCTTGACAAAACAGGGACAAAATTACTCAAATATAAACAGGATTGCTCTCAGAAATGTGTTAATATCTATCAGCAGATAACAAGATACACATGGACCATACAGTAGACAGTAACTTTATTCATACATAACACAGATTACACACTCTGCACGTGAGAGAGGCCAATGAAATGATACAGAACATCAGGCCTGCTCCCTACAAATGTGCCTCCAGGTCCATGCACCCCAAGTCCAAAGTGACGCACATCACCGATATTAATACCAAATACAGCCAAAGTGACAGAAATACGGCGCATTTTGGGGGCACTGAAACTGCCTGATAGACCATTATGTCCCGTATTCACAGACACTGAAATTCAGGTGAGATGCCTTGACTTTTGGTTTTTCATTTTGACAGGTTGAAACAAGCGAATCCCATATGGAATATAAATACAGATTTTTCAAAGACCATTTATTTATTTTTGCAAAATCCCATTTTGTTTTTAAAGACCTTTTTTAGACCTTTTTTTTCCACTGATGTTCCATAACTGCTTCCATGACTCCAATTTTGGTAAAATATGGTGACCATTCGCTAAATGGTGAATTCAATGTATTTTTGGAATCGCCACAGTGCGCCAAAACACAAAGCACCGAATCGGAAGGCAGTTTTGGAGCCGGTTACTCCGCACTCTCTTGACTTTTTGGTGAGTTGCACTTGTCGTTTCGGCTAATCGTGTAGTGAAATGTCGACTGTTGCAGTAATGCAGATCCCGGGGCCCCAGGATCCTCCGCCTCTATACACAGACACACTTTTCCCTGTGCTCCCCTCTGTATGAAAAAGTTATACGTGTCTAGGAAAACGTGGCCGCCCTGGGGTCCCTATCTCCATGGTATTTGTTGTTCTAGCACACCCCACAGATGCTCGATCGGATTGAGAAATTTTGAGGGTACAGTACACTGATTTTATGATGTAGGCACCCAATAAGGAAGGAGTTTGGGCAATTCTGCCCCTAAGGGGGTGAAAAAGGGAGTTGAATATTTTAAACAGGATACTTATAGATCAAAAGCCGCAAATTTTACAGGTGTGAAAATTGGTATTTATTTACAATGTTTGTGAAAAATAAAAAAAACACGAGTTTTAACATTTTCCAAATATCCAAGTGGGGGAGGGGTGAAAAAAGGGGGTGAATATTTTAAACAGGATACCTGTATCTCTAAACCAGAAGATGTTACAGATGTGAAAATTGGCATTCCTTCACTGCTCCAGCATGTCTGCTTCCCTCTCTCAGCCAGGCCTCACACACTCCCTAACTGCTCCAGCATGTCTGCTTACCTTTCACAGCCAGGCCTCACTCCCTCACTGCTCCAGCATGTCTGCTTCCTTTTCACAGCCAGGCCTCACACACTCCCTCACTGCTCCAGCATGTCTGCTTCCTTTTCACAGCCAGGCCTCACACACTCCCTCACTGCTCCAGCATGTTTGCTTCCCTCTCACAGCCAGGCCTCACACACTCCCTCACTGCTCCAGCATGTCTGCTTCCTTTTCACAGCCAGGCCTCACACACTCCCTCACTGCTCCAGCATGTCTGCTTACCTTTCACAGCCACAAATTTACAAAGAAGTACTCAAATAGAGAAAAAAAACTATGTTCCAAATGCTAAAAAAACAAATAATTTTTTGTCTGACTGATTGTCTGTTTTGATTTACAACACAAACATATTCATGGACACAAATGAATAAAACAACTTTGTTTTTAGGGCCAATACGCCCTGACTAACGTCTGCAATAAACATTAACACATCAACCCGTAAATTATATCTCAAACAGCAGCCGCCAAGGCCAGCAAGGTATTGTCATGCATTAAAAGGGGAGTTCACTCTCGGGATGAAAACATAATTTTGCCTCTGTATAAATCAATGGTCAGGCCGCACCTTGAATATGCCGTGCAATTTTGGGCACCTGTCTTAAAAAAAGATATTATATCGCTAGAAAAAGTGCAGAGACGGGCAACTAAATTAATAAGGGGAATGGAAGGGTTAAGTTATGAGGAAAGACTAACAAGCTTAAACCTGTTTAGTTTAGAGACACGGCGCCTTAGAGGGGATCTGATAACTTTATATAAGTATATACAGGGCCTCAGAGGGATCTGATAACTTTAAATATATATGAGGCCTCAGAGGGATCTGATATTTATTTATAAAGGATTTTACCAGGAAGGATACATTGAGATTTCTCTCGTTTTCAAGTATGTCCTGGATTCAAGAGCATTGAAGTGTTACAGTTACAGAAATACAAAGTAATAAATGCAAGATATTAAAAAACAACACAAATATACAGATTAACAGAAAATAAATATGTAGGGAATAAAGTCATTTATGTTACGTGTTTACAGGCGCATTCTGTATATAGTCACCGTGTTACATGTTTACAGGGGCATTCTGTATATAGTCACTATGTTACATGTTTACAGGTAAATTCTGTATATAGTCACTGTTACATGTTTACAGGCGCATTCTGTATATAGTCACTGTGTTACATGTTTACAGGTGCATTCTGTATATAGTCACTGTGTTACATGTTTACAGGTGCATTCTGTATATAGTCACTATGTTATATGTTTACAGGTGCATTCTGTATAGGCACTGTTTTTTACATGTTTACAGGCGCATTCTGTATATAGTCACTGTTACATGTTTACAGGTGCATTCTGTATATAGTCACTGTTATATGTTTACAGGTGCATTCTGTATAGGCACTGTTTTTTACATGTTTACAGGCGCATTCTGTATATAGTCACTGTTACATGTTTACAGGGGCATTCTGTATATAGTCACTGTTACATGTTTACAGGTGCATTCTGTATATAGTCACTGTGTTACATGTTTACAGGTAAATTCTGTATATAGTCACTTACATGTTTACAGGCGCATTCTGTATATAGTCACTATGTTACATGTTTACAGGCGCATTCTGTATAGTCACTGTGTTACATGTTTACAGGTGCATTCTGTATAGTCACTGTGTTATATGTTTACAGGTGCATTCTGTATAGGCACTGTTTTTTACATGTTTACAGGCGCATTCTGTATATAGGCACTGTGTTTTTTACATGTTTACAGGTGCATTCTGTTTATAGTGACTGTTACATGTTTACAGGTACATTCTGTTTATAGTGACTGTTACATGTTTACAGGTACATTCTGTTTATAGTCACTGTTACATGTTTACAGGTGCATTCTGTATATAGTCACTGTTACATGTTTACAGGTGCATTCTGTATATAGTCACTGTGTTACATGTTTACAGGTGCATTCTGTATATAGTCACTGTGTTACATGTTTACAGGTGCATTCTGTATATAGGCACTGTTACATGTTTACAGGTACATTCTGTTTATAGTCACTGTTACATGTTTACAGGTGCATTCTGTATATAGTCACTGTTACATGTTTACAGGTGCATTCTGTATATAGTCACTGTGTTACATGTTTACAGGTGCATTCTGTATATAAGCACTGTTACATGTTTACAGGCACATTCTGTATATAGTCACTGTTACATGTTTACAGGCACATTCTGTATATAGTCACTGTTACATGTTTACAGGTGCATTCTGTATATAGTCACTATGTTACAGGTTTACAGGCACATTCTGTATATAGTCACTATGTTACATGTTTACAGGTGCATTCTGTATGTAGTCACTATGTTATATGTTTACAGGTGCATTCTGTATAGTCACTGTGTTACATGTTTACAGGTGCATTCTGTATATAGTCACTATGTTATATGTTTACAGGTGCATTCTGTATAGTCACTGTGTTACATGTTTACAGGTGCATTCTGTATATAGTCACTGTTACATGTTTACAGGTGCATTCTGTATATAGGCACTGTTTTTTACATGTTTACAGGTGCATTCTGTATATAGTGACTGTTACATGTTTACAGGTACATTCTGTTTATAGTCACTGTGTTACATGTTTACAGGTGCATTCTGTATATAGTCACTGTTACATGTTTACAGGTGCATTCTGTATGTAGTCACTGTGTTACATGTTTACAGGTGCATTCTGTATATAGTCACTATGTTACAGGTTTACGGGTGCATTCTGTATATAGTCACTGTGTTACATGTTTACAGGTGCATTCTGTATATAGGCACTGTTACATGTTTACAGGTGCATTCTGTATATAGGCACTGTTACATGTTTACAGGTGCATTCTGTATATAGTCACTATGTTACATGTTTACAGGTGCATTCTGTATATAGTCACTGTTACATGTTTACAGGTGCATTCTGTATATAGGCACTGTTACATGTTTACAGGTGCATTCTGTATATAGGCACTGTTACATGTTTACAGGTGCATTCTGTATATAGTCACTATGTTACATGTTTACAGGTGCATTCTGTTTATAGTCACTGTTACATGTTTACAGGTGCATTCTGTATATAGTCACTGTTACATGTTTACAGGTGCATTCTGTATGTAGTCACTGTGTTACATGTTTACAGGTGCATTCTGTATATAGTCACTATGTTACAGGTTTACGGGTGCATTCTGTATATAGTCACTGTGTTACATGTTTACAGGTGCATTCTGTATATAGGCACTGTTACATGTTTACAGGTGCATTCTGTATATAGTCACTATGTTACATGTTTACAGGTGCATTCTGTATATAGTCACTGTTACATGTTTACAGGTGCATTCTGTATATAGTCACTGTGTTACATGTTTACAGGTGCATTCTGTATATAGGCACTGTTACATGTTTACAGGTGCATTCTGTATATAGGCACTGTTACATGTTTACAGGTGCATTCTGTATATAGTCACTATGTTACATGTTTACAGGTGCATTCTGTATATAAGCACTGTTACATGTTTACAGGTGCATTCTGTATATAGGCACTGTTTTTTACATGTTTACAGGCACATTCTGTATATAGTCACTGTTACATGTTTACAGGCACATTCTGTATATAGTCACTGTGTTACATGTTTACAGGTGCATTCTGTATATAGTCACTGTTACATGTTTAAAGGCGCATTCTGTATATAGTCACTGTTACATGTTTAAAGGCGCATTCTGTATATAGTCACTATGTTACAGGTTTACAGGCACATTCTGTATATAGTCACTATTAGGGTTGCACCGATACCGATACTAGTATCGATATCGGTGCCGATACCGGGTACTGCAGGAGTACTTGGTACTCGTGCAGTACCCCCGATATTTTTTTCCGATACCGGAAGCCGGCATTGAGCCGGCTTGCCGGTATCCGAGGGGCTGTGGCGGCTGTCCGAATGCTCTATCGGCATTCGGACAGGCCCTGCAGCTCCTCTCCTAACTTGGTTTATACTTACCACCTTCCTTCAGCGCCGCCGGGAAAGTCTTCAGGCGCGCGCGCTCCTTGGAAGGTCCCCAGCCGCGACCACGTGATCGAGGCTGGGGTCCTTCCAACGAGCGCACGCGCGGAAACTTTCCCGGCGTCGCTCAGGAAGGTAAGTATAAACAAAGTGAGCAGCTGCAGGGCCTGTCCGAATGCAGATAGAGCATTCAGACAGGCCCTGCAGCTGCTCTCCGCTCATACTTACCTTCCTTCAGCGACGCCGGGAAAGTTTCCGCGCGCGCGCGCTTGTTGGAAGGACCCCAGCCGCGATCACATGGTCCCACGTGGTCGCGGCTGGGGACCTTCCAAGGAGCGCACGCGCGCGAAGACTTCCCGGCGTCGCTGAAGGAAGGTAAGTATGAGCGGAGAGTGGGGGGCACATCCATGAGCAGGGGGGCATTATCCATGAGCAGGGGGGCATTATCCATGAGCAGGGGGGCATTATCCATGAGCAGGGGCATTATCCATGAGCAGGGGGGCACTATCCATGAGCAGGGGGCATATCCATGAGCAGGGGGCATTATCCATGAGCAGGGGGGCATTATCCATGAGCAGGGGGCACATCCATGAGCAGGGGGCATTATCCATGAGCAGGGGGCATTATCCATGAGCAGGGGGCATTATCCATGAGCAGGGGGCATTATCCATGAGCAGGGGGCACATCCATGAGCAGGGGGGCATTATCCATGAGCAGGGGGCAGGATATCCATGAGCGGGGCAGGATATCCATGAGCAGGGGGCAGGATATCCATGAGCAGGGGGCAGGATATCCATGAGCAGGGGGGCAATTATCCATGAGCAGGGGGGCAATTATCCATGAGCAGGGGGGCAATTATCCATGAGCTGGGGGGCAATTATCCATGAGCTGGGGGGCAGGATATCCATGAGCTGGGGGGCAGGATATCCATGAGCTGGGGCAATATCCATGAGACTGGGGGCTTTATAGAAGGTCTGTTCTTCTTGGAAAGCGTCACATGACATAAAATAAAGTATCGGTAATTGGTATCGGTGAGTACTTGAACAAAAGTATCTGTACTCGTACTCGGTCTTAAAGTGGTATCGGTGCATCCCTAGTCACTATGTTATATGTTTACAGGTGCATTCTGTATATAGTCACTATGTTACATGTTTACAGGCGCATTCTGTATATAGTCACTATGTTACATGTTTACAGGTGCATTCTGTATATAGTCACTGTGTTACATGTTTACAGGCACATTCTGTATATAGTCACTGTGTTACATGTTTACAGGTGCATTCTGTATATAGTCCACTATGTTACATGTTTACAGGTGCATTCTGTATATAGTCACTGTGTTACATGTTTACAGGCACATTCTGTATATAGTCACTGTTACATGTTTACAGGTGCATTCTGTATATAGTCACTGTGTTACATGTTTACAGGCGCATTCTGTATATAGTCACTATGTTATATGTTTACAGGTGCATTCTGTATAGTCACTGTGTTACATGTTTACAGGTGCATTCTGTATATAGTCACTATGTTACATGTTTACAGGTGCATTCTGTATATAGTCACTATGTTACATGTTTACAGGTGCATTCTGTATATAGTCACTGTGCTACATGTTTACAGGTGCATTCTGTATATAGTCACTGTGTTACATGTTTACAGGTGCATTCTGTATATAGTCACTATGTTATATGTTTACAGGCGCATTCTGTATATAGTCACTGTTACATGTTTACAGGTGCATTCTGTATATAGGCACTGTGTTTTTTACATGTTTACAGGTGCATTCTGTATATAGTCACTGTTACATGTTTACAGGTGCATTCTGTATATAGTCACTGTGCTACATGTTTACAGGTGCATTCTGTATATAGTCACTGTGTTACATGTTTACAGGTGCATTCTGTATATAGTCACTGTGTTACATGTTTACAGGTGCATTCTGTATATAGTCACTATGTTACAGGTTCATGGGTGCATTCTGTATATAGACACTGTGTTACATGTTTACAGGTGCATTCTGTATATAGTCACTAGGTCACATGTTTACAGGTGCATTCTGTATATAGTCACTGTGTTACATGTTTACAGGTGCATTCTGTATATAGGCACTGTTACATGTTTACAGGTGCATTCTGTATATAGGCACTGTTACATGTTTACAGGTGCATTCTGTATATAGTCACTATGTCACATGTTTACAGGCGCATTCTGTATATAGTCACTGTTACGCGTTTACAGGCGCATTCTGTATATAGTCACTGTGTTACATGTTTACAGGCGCATTATGTATATAGTCACTGTGTTACATGTTTACAGGTGCATTCTGTATATAGTCACAGTGTTACATGTTTACAGGTGCATTCTGTATATAGTCACTGTGTTACATGTATACAGGTGCATTCTGTATATAGTCACTGTGTTACATGTATACAGGTGCATTCCGTATTGAGGTATGTTAATAGGGAGTTCTTGAGTGACTTTAGACTGGGGAAGATTTGATGGTGTTTGGGAGGTTATTCCATAATTGTGGTGCTCTGTAGGAAAATGAGGATCGAGCCGCTGTCTTTTTGTATTGTGGTATTGCAAGTAAGGTGCTGGTCCTGGATCGGAGGTTATAGGATGAGGGAACTGCTGGGGGAAGCAGCCTAGTCAGGTAGGGTGGCAGCTTCCCAGAAAATCTCTTAAACACCAGGTTGGAAAGGTGAAGAGTGCGTCTAGATTCCAGCGACGGGCAGTTTAACTTTTTTTTTTTAAAAACATATTTTATTATTATTAAAGTCAATAAACGACTCCAGGGGGTACAAGGAAACAATAGTAAATAGTACATGACATCTGATTATAACGTACCCCTCCTTGTCGCAAGATCAAATGAAAAAGACAAACTGGGGAAGACATACAGGAGAAAAAGAGGGAAAGAAAAAGGAAAGAAGAGAGGAAGGAAAGGAGAGAGAGCCCGTCGGTGAACCGTCCTCCACGACATGTTAACCCTAGGTATCCCACGTCTGCAAGCCAGGAGCAGGTAAGTATCTAAATGTCATATTCTAACCAAGGCTCCCACAGTTTATAAAACGCGTCCATCATATGATGTACCTTGGCCGAGAGTTCGTCCATAAGAGCCGCGTCTCTGATATTAGCCAGCACCCAGCCAAAGCGAGGGGCTCTAATGCCCTCCACTCAGCCGCGATGGCACGGCGCCCCGCCAAAGTCATCTTAGCTAGTAGTTTGTTCTAGTGCAAGGAGAAGTCTTCTAGGGGGGATGCGAGGAGAAATATTGCCGGGGTGAAAGGTACCTCCCTCGCCAATGCAGTTTCGACCATAAGGGTTTGAAACGGGGGTATGTCCACCACATGTGCAGGAAGGTTCCCTCATCGCCACAAAGTCTCCAACACACATCTGTGGTAGTGTCACTTTCATTTTAACAAGCTTCTCTGGAGTGGTATACCATCGAAATATCATTTTTAGGGATTGCTCCTGGTGCGTGGTGCAAATAGATGATCTCCGAGCTGCCTCCCAAATGTCCAGCCACTCATCTCCCTCCAGCTCCTCTCCCAGGTCGTTATGCCAAGCTTTAATATATGTCAATTCCTTCCATTCGAGGGTCGAGGTAATAGAGGAGTATATCGTGGAAATAAGGCCTTTGGGGTATCTCTCTTGAAGGCACAAGCGCTCAGACCACGAAGGCTTGGTAAGCGCAGCGGCTTCGAGGTGGGGTTTGGTAACAAAGTCTCTCAACTGTAAAAATCTGAAAAATGTAGAGGGAGGCAGGGGATGTGTACACTGTAGGTCCGGATAGTGCAAAAAGGTGCATTTTGGGTAGAAATCAACCAGACGCTGAAGACCCGCATCTTCCAATAGTCCAAAAGGTTGCGGGCGCAAGCCCGGGGGGAACACTTTGTTGCGTAAGATCGGAGTAAGTGGCGACAGGTAACAGGTGAGATCACATTTAACCACGACAGAGTCCCATAGTTTCACTGCAGCAACAATGGCCGGGCACTCCGTGCTTAGCGCCGGACGATGAGGCTGGGAAGTCCAGAGCCAGAATTGTGGAAGATCCGGGGACATAGAAGACTCCAGATCCACCCATCTCCTTGCGCCCATTGGGGAGTGCCATGCCACTATTTGGGCTAACCGTGCTGCTCTGTAGTACGAAAGAAGAGAGGGTAACCCCATCCCTCCCGCTGCCCGAGGTCTCTTATGATCCCAGACAAAAGCATCTAGGGGCGACTGCAGCGACGTTAGATCTGATTGCGTCACAAGTATCCGAAGGGCTTGGAAGAGATACAGGAGGCGAGGCAGAACATTCATTTTTACACAGTGCACCCTCCCCAACCATGAAATATACAATTTAGACCAGCGGTCAAGATCACTTTTTATACATTGTATCAACGGAGTGTAATTAAGTGCAAATACTTCCGAATGGGACCCCGGGATTCGAACACCAAGGTAAGATATGGACTCTGTAGTAGCAGTACGAAATCCACACCGGCGTTCCATAACCTCGGCTTCTTCCTCTGCCCCTACATGGAGAGCCGTGTGTCACGACCTCTACCCGCGCTGCTGCAAAAGACGCCGGGTTAAGCCACCCACTATCTGTCTCTGCACACTTCTCTCTTGCAACAGGGACTAAGAGCGCGATACAATGATCCCAGGATTGCAACGCAGTACAAGTCTTCTCTTGATGCGGGTAATGACTACGCCTCCCACAATCCCTGGGCTCACTTTCCTATTCTATTAGTTACGCTGCCACCAGTCCACATGGACCCTACGCGCGTCGCAGCGAGAGACGCAGGGCTAAGCAACCGCACTGTCCCTATCCCTGCCATCCCCCAGCAACTGCAACGCACACTTTCGTATCTACCCGAGCTTAAAACAATCAGCAATTACTCCAATCTCTTAGGCTAGGGTCAAACGAAAGCATTTTTACACGCGAACGTAAAAAAGTGCGTCCGAACGCATTGATGTATTTTTTCACGGAATATGCGAAAACGGTCATACGATGCGCATGTTCGTGCGTGATGTTTTACGAATCCAAACCAGGAAACTTTTTGCGTCTGGACGTTCTGTTGGCCGGACACGAGCAGGGTCTGACGTCTCCAAATCACACACACACACCGCTATGCGGACGCAGCGCACTCTGTACGTCCGTACTAGAGGTTCTGCGTTCTCGAAAAAATGCATTCATTTTCCACTTGCGTTGCGCGGCCGGACTTTCGTGCGACCGTACGTCGTATATTGGCTGTCATTGCCCGTCATTTGCTGGCAATATTTCCTCAATCCTCGATTGACCTCCAAGGAAATAGCCCCGAGCCATGCTTGATTTAGACTATATATAGGGCTGCCTTTTTTCTAACTTCAGCCCCTAGCGGGCAGAACTTTTGCCTACAATCCCCAGAATTCCCCTCTCCGGAGCATGCTCAGTACGCTTCGTCATTAATCTTTAATTGCCCAAAGGTGTCCATCTTCCCCCCAGACCCCCCTTAGGGATCAAGGATGTGCTTCCTGTCTTTGACGATAGGGCCTAAATCTTGGTTCCGGGCTGGCTCCCAAGGTGCGACTAACAGGCTACACGACATGTCAGTTCACAAAGACATTCCATTTTACAGCCACGTGTTTCATCCTCCCCCCAAGGGAGAAAGCTAACCATTTTAATTACATTTTAGCACCCACTCGCAACAGCTGTGGACACAGAGATACGCTCCCCAAATGGTCAGACACAAATATGAATATGAGAAAAAAAGTTAGTATCTGGCGCCCCCTAGTGGATACAATTGACCAATGCAGTCTATACACAATATATCTTAGAGTCCATCATACATTTAAAACGCAGTTCAAAAGTCAGCCGCAGATTAATCACACACAGATGGTTCACCTCCAACCACCAAAATGATAAATGACAGGAAAAAGTGGTGATAGTCTGCGCTTCTCTCTTTGATCACAAATGTTCCTCAGATGGGGAATCTTCTTATCAATTAGGTCACCTTTTCTTATGTAGTCATCAACCCTCGAAATATAAAGGGAAATTGGCAAACATAGTGTGATCTGTATAACACATCTGAGTCCCCCCAGGATTTATGCAATAGTTCAACTCACATTTGTAGGTGTCATAAATCAGACACTAGATGTATTGTGCAGCCGATATTTTTAGGAGATATCGGACTCCCCTCTTTCATTTGATGATATTCCTCCAAGGAAGAAAATAAGGTTGCAGGATATCCGATGAAAGTATAAAAACTTTTATTCCATAAAATAATTAAAACAATTAGTAAAAATAAACGCCAATACGCGTTTCGCGATCAAATCGCTTCATCAGTTGGCATACAAATCAATGAATGATACAAGATACCCTGCAACGTCCTTATATTCCCTTTCAAAAGTGCAATAATTAAGTGGGAAACGCCCATTTTTTACTTCTCTCCTCCCTTCAATCTCACATTAACCCCTCTGTGCTTGGGCGGAGTGTCAGCCAATGAAAATGCGGGATCCGCCCTTAAAATGGTGGTGCGTCTCAATAGGCTTTATCCTGCGTCTCATTGAGATCTCTATTGCTTTTAACTCGGCGGTTTTTCTTTCGCATCTTACTTTCCCTTCAGAGGCTTGCTATTATTTATCCTCATAAGCGTCCATAACCTATTTATTGCATAATGCAAACTTAATAAGCTGTCCTGGGTGTATAAATATTACCTCATTATTGGAGATTAAACATATATATTATATATAGTAAATTAGCGATCATAAAAGGACCCCGAAATAAGAAGGGGGGACTGTTCCATTATATTTTCATAATTCCAAATCTCCAATAACTAACTGTACCTAATTAGACCCAAAAATAATGCATCTATATATTATTATATTAAATAATATCACCTATGATTCAATGGTATAGTAATAGTAATTACCTATTGTGTGTCTAATAAGTAATCTAAAATACTATAGCCCGTATTCCATTGAATAGTGAGACAAATTTAAATGGATTATATGCTACTACTATATCTAGAAAGATTATTAGAAATATATTAAGTCAAATAATTTAATATTATTTGCACAAAGTGCTAATCTTTAATAATGTGCAAATTCTATCTAAAAAGATTATTAAAAATATGTTTGGTCAACTTTTAATAATTTAATGTTATTTGCATAAAGTGATAATCTTTAATGTGCAAATTATCTTGTGCAAGATCCGAAAAAACTTTACCTTTAATAATTACTATCTATAAAAAGTGCTAGTAAAATTGTGCTAAATTTATACATTTGTTATTTATATAAAGTGCTTATTATTAATGCATTAGTACCAAACCTGGCTAATGCATCCACATTATCAATATATTCCAAAAATGTTTTTTTTTTTTGTACCACAACCGATACTGTGAGCTATACAATCTTAATCGATATAGTAATCTCTATAAATATACTCTATATATAAAATTTAGTGATATACTAGTATCAATATTTGAACTATATCTATATTACATAATAAAATGTCAACAGTTCTTCATAAATTTTCTATACAGTAATTAAAAGACTACCCAATGTGCAATATTATTCTATTCTATTCTATTGGAGAGCTTTTCTTTTAGTCTCATGGAAACAGTGATAGAGAGAAGAAAAGAAATCTTGGAAGAATTGAATATCACGATAGAGGATAAACAAAAGGAGTTAGAATCAACATTAGATCCAGAGAAAATGAAAGCAGTGGTAGAGCAGCTAGAAGAGAAATTAGAAAAATTAGAAATAGACATCACCACTAGAAAGAAATCCAAATATATTAGAGATAAACAAGATTATGCCAGAGGTGATGTTTGGAAATTGGATACGCGTCCTCCTTTTACTCAAAATAGATGGGTTAATACTCAGGGAAACGCCCGGAAAAATAGCCCTTATAGAAATAGAAGATTCTCTTATAATAGAGAAAGAAGAGATCCTTACTATCAACAAAGGAGACAAGGAGTAACCTCTGGGAGAAATGATGAGGCAAGAGATCAACAAAATAGTCCCCATCATGAAAATGGTATTCAGAAGGTAGCAATACATACCATGACCCGCCAAGAAAATTAACAAAACAACGAAGAGAGGAATTCCCCCTACAAAAATTCTTCCCATTCATTTGATAATATTAGGGAGCGAAAAATGGAGAGAAATCCCTACCAGTACTCTGCAAGAAACCAAGAGCGAAGAACAACTCAAAGAAAATATGATCGAGGATATTTTATCCCAACCAGAAATAGATATGACATACTGGAGGATCATAACAATGATGAAGTCTTTCAAGGGGGTCGACCCAGAGATAGATATAACAGCAATGAGGATTTTCAAGGGAGCAGACCCAGGGTCAGGTACAGAAGTCCTGTAGTGGCAAGGGAAGAACCCCGCCAAAGATTGAGAAGTCCAAAAGGACGAATGGGTATACTAAAAACACAGGAAAATCAGGGGCACGGTACCCCATTAAAAAGAAGAGCTCCAGAAAGAGAGGAAAGCGAGGAAGGAGAGCAGTACACAGACGAAGGAAGAAACAAGAGAGAAAGGAGATAACCCCACAGGGCATCTTTAATCTAAGTAGAAAGACATTGGAGGAAAAACACATAAAAGTACTCAATAAGGGATTAAAATTTGCACCTACAAAAAAAATTGATAAATTTGGGGTCTTTGTCGATCTGCAAAAATTCAAAAGATCATTGTGCCTGAAGAAGTACTTTATGAAAGATCCCATTACCCGACAAGCATTAAGTGAAAATGATGGATGGAAACATACTGATTTGAAAAAAAAGTCACAATTCTATCCCAAACATCTTATCACTAAAGAAATAACAACCTTTGAGACGATGGTCCTCGATGAAATGGAAAAAATTCAACCAAAAAAGTCATATAATCTAACTAAAGAAGAAAAAGAGGCTCTTAGAGAATTGGCGGATGATAGAACAATAACAATTAAACCGGCTGACAAAGGGGGGGGTATTGTCATCCTGAATAGGGAAGATTATCATGAAGAGTCAATTAGAATTCTCAGTGATGTAGAGGTCTACCAACGGATATCACATAACCCCTCAGATGAAATAAAAAAGAAATTTGATGAGTTTATTCGAAAAGGAGAAGAAAATGAGTTTCTGAATGATAAAGAAGTAAATTATCTCACAGTCAAACATCCAAGGATACCAGTTTTTTACCATTTACCTAAGATTCACAAAAATATAGAGAAACCCCCAGGAAGACCGATTGTATCGGGGATTAATTCTGTTTCAAGCAAGGTATCTGAATACCTTGACCATCTTCTCCAACCGATCGTAAGGAAAATTCCCTCTTATCTTAAGGATACAGGTGATATTATTAGAAGCCTTGATACCATATTGTGGGAAGACAATTTCTTTCTTGTTACATGTGATGTACGATCTCTGTACACAAATATTCCACACAGTAGAGGTTGTGAAGCGATAAAAACAATGCTCCTAGAAGATGGGGAGATTAAAAAGGAGCAAATAGATTATATTGTGGAGGGAATCATCCTTATTCTAGAAAATAATTTTTTCTGGTATGATGATCAATATTTTTTGCAATTGGTAGGAACTACAATGGGAAGTAAAGTGGCACCTAGTTACGCCAATTTATTTATGGCCCTATGGGAAAAGACCTGGATTAAGAATCAGTATGATTGGGATAAAAACATTTTAAATTACAAACGCTACATTGACGATATCATATTTATCTGGCGGGGATCAGAAGAGGAACTTGTTTGTTTTCTGGAGTCCCTAAATCAAAATGATTGGGGAATAAGGCTTGACAGTCAATTTAGCCAGTCACATATTAACTTTTTGGACTTAGAAATCTATATTGAAGACCTTCGGATTAAGACCAGAACCCATTTTAAAAATGTAGATGTAAACAGCTACATAGAAAAAACAAGCTGCCATTTTTGGCAGTGGCTTGAAGGTGTACCGAAGGGGCAATTCCTCAGGTTAAAAAGAAACTGCACTGAGGATGCTGAATATCACACCCAGTCAAAAAAGATGAAAGTCCAGCTTGAGGAGAAAGGCTATGATAGTCAAGTTTTGGAAAAAGTAAGAAAACAGATATCTCAGACAGATCAAAAACAAATCCTTAACAGAAAAAAGACAGCAAAGGGAGGATTGAACAATAAGGTTCCTTTTATTTGCCAATATAGTAATGAACATAAGGAAATTAAAAGAATCCTTAAAAAGTATTGGCCCATCCTTCGAAAGGATGAGGATCTCAACCAGATATTGGAGAATTCTCCCACTATCATTTTTAGAGGGGTTGATAATATTAACCCTTTCGCTGCTGAGGCTTTTCCCGCCCCTGTGCTGAGGTCATTTTTTACCTGTTTTGCGCATCATGTTTAAACGTGTTTTTAAGGCTTATTTTAGTATATGACCCAGACATATTATATATCGTTCTTTCCGTCAGACTCGGTAGATTCATAATATGTCATTATTATATGTATACGTTATGTCATGTCTGTATATTATAACAAAAAATGCAATAAAATATGTATTTTCAATAATTTACAATGTGTAAAGTGTTTTTTTCCACATTTTAACATGCGAGCAATTGCGGTTATATTTTGTATGGGGTGCGCTTGTTAAAAAAATTAGAGATGGGGTCTCGTTACATTTTTTTTTGGGGAAAATGACACTATTTTTAACAAACGCACCGCATACAAAAATCGTTAGTGCAGCATCATTGTTCACATTATAATTGAAATGGGAACAATATTGCTACACTAACAAACCAAAAAAAATAAAAAAAAAGTGTTTATTTTTTTTTTTTTTAATTTTTTTTTTAATTTTTTTTATTTTAATTTTTATTTTTATTTTTTTTTTTACAAAATTTTTAACTTTCATGTTTGGTATCGTTGGAACGGCCATGCTCTGGTCGATCCAACCATATCAAAATTGAACCCCTAACTGCCACGGATCGGGAGATAGGGAGTTCATTGGAACTCCCTATCTCCACACTTGGTGGCAGTTAGGGGTTAACGCTAGGACTGGCGTCATCGTGCTACGCTACGCACGATGACGCCAGTCCTCTGGGGGAGTTCCCGGAAGCTTGGCCGACATCCAAGATGTCGGCCAGCTCCGGGAAAGGATCGCGAACCGGCGCTTTTCAGCGCCGATTCGCGATCCAGCTCCCCAGGGGTTAATGCCAGGCATCATTTGGAA
Organism: Leptobrachium leishanense; assembly: GCA_009667805.1. Lineage (NCBI taxonomy): Eukaryota > Metazoa > Chordata > Amphibia > Anura > Megophryidae > Leptobrachium > Leptobrachium leishanense. The sequence continues at coordinate 34,784 of RXON01002206.1, read as the reverse complement.
GGGCAGGCTGTGCCCTTCCAAATGATGCCTGGGTTAAGCCCCGCAGAGCCACCGATCGGGAGGGAGAGAGGTCGAAGGACCTCCCCCCCTCCCTTTCAGGCGCCTCCTCCGCACATGCGGGGGGGGCGCCTGAATTAGGTGTCATCGCGCCCCGCGATGACACCTAATAATGGCGGCTGGTGGTCCGGATGCCGGGCTGACATCCAGGATGTCAGCCCGCACCGGAGGGGCCAGCGATCGGCCGGAACCCGGCCGAACGCTGACCCCGATGTGAGGACGCGCTCAGCGCGTCCTCAGCACACCAGCGGTAATGCTGAGGACGCGCTGAGCGCGTCCTTAGCATTGAAGTGGTTAAGAATTATGTAGTCAGTAGCCATTTAAAAAATAAGAAACAAAAAAATCATTTCGGTTTAGAAAATGGCTTTTATGGGTGTGGTAATTGTCTTGGATGTAGAACAACAGGAAACCAGAAGAGACATATAAAAGAATTTAATAGTATGATAGGAGACACATATAAGATACAGGACACACTCACTTGTTTCTCTAAAAATGTTATTTATATTTTAATTTGCCCATGTGGGAAAATGTATGTTGGTCGAACAACAAGAAGTTTAAATGTTCGCATCCGTGAACACCTTAATAATATCAGAAAAGGTATAGATTCACATACAGTACCACAACATTATAAAGATAATCATAATAAAGATCCTAGAGGGACAAAATTTTTGGCGATCCAACAGGTGGAAAAGGAGGAGAGGGGGAGATTTTATTAATAAAATAAATAAAGTAGAGATGAGATGGATATATAACTTAAAAACACTGGTACCTAAGGGATTGAATCAAGATTTCGAAATCTGTCACTTTTTAGAATAGAATAATATTGCACATTGGGTAGTCTTTTAATTACTGTATAGAAAATTTATGAAGAACTGTTGACATTTTATTATGTAATATAGATATAGTTCAAATATTGATACTAGTATATCACTAAATTTTATATATGACTCTATATGGAGGAGATATGTATAAACAGGCACATAGACACCTATACACAGGCAGACCCTTATATAGATAGAAATACAGATTTAACCACTTGAATGCTAAGGACGCGCTCAGCGCGTCCTCAGCATTCCCCCTGGTATGCGGAGGACGCGCTGAGCGCGTCCTCGCATTGGGGTCAGCGTTCGGCCGGGTTCCGGCCGATCGCTGGCCCTCCGGTGCGGGCTGACATCCTGGATGTCAGCCCGGCATCCGGAGCAGTGGCCGCCATTATTATGTGTCATCGCGCCCCCGCGATGCACATAATTCAGGCGCCCCCCCCGCATGTGCGGAGGAGGCGCCTGAAAGGGAGGGGGGGAGGTCCTTCGGACCTCTCTCCCTCCCGATCGGCGGCTCACAGGGGCTTAACCCAGGCATCATTTGGAAGGGCACAGCCTGCCCTTCCAAATGATGCCTGGCATTAACCCCTGGGGAGCTGGATCGCAAATCGGCGCTGAAAAGTGCCGATTTGCGATCCTTCCCGGGAGCTGGCCGACATCTTGGATGTCGGCCAAGCTTCCGGGAACTCCCCCAGAGGACTGGCGTCATCGTGCGCAGCACGATGACGCCAGTCCTAGCATTAACCCCTAACTGCCACGAAGTGTGGAGATAGGGAGTTCCAATGAACTCCCTATCTCCCGATCCGTGGCAGTTAGGGGTTAAATTTTGATATCGTTGGATCGGCCAGAGCATGGCCGTTCCAACGATACAAACATGAAAGTAAAAAAAATTGTAAAAAAAAAAAAAAAAAAAATAAAAATTAAAAAAAATTAAAAAAAAAATTTAAAAAAAAAAATAAACACTTTTTTTTTTTTTTTTTTGTTTTGTTAATGCAGCAATATTGTTCCCATTTCAATTATAATGTGAACAATGTGCTGCATAACGATTTTTGTATGCGGTGCGTTTGTTAAAAATGGTGTCATTTTCCCCAAAAAAAAATGTAACGAGACCCCATCTCTAATTTTTTTAACAAGCGCACCCCATACAAAATATAACCGCAATTGCTCGCATGTTAAAATGTGGAAAAAAACACTTTACACATTGAAATTATTGAAAATACATATTTTATTGCATTTTTTGTTATAATATAAAACATGACATAACGTATACATATAATAATGACATATTATGAATCTACCGAGTCTGACGGAAAGAACGATATATAATATGTCGATGTCATATACTAAAATAAGCCTTCAAAACAGGTTTAAACATGATGCGCAAAACAGGTAAAAAATGACCTCAGCACAGGGGCAGGAAAAGCCTCAGCAGCGAAAGGGTTAATCTGCCCCATCCCCCATCTCTAATCTGCTACATCTTCCATCCAAACGGAGATGCGGAAAGGGAGGGGATATCATGCCTCTCACGTGCATCTTAACATGTTTGCCCACTGGCATTGAGCAAACCACCTGGAGTGGGTGACACAGGTGTCCGTGCACCTGGCCCACCAATGGTTGCATTCCCTCTCGCAACCACATCACACAGTTCCCCATGGAGACCTTTGGCGACTACACCATTCTACCCCACCTCTCCCAAACCTGGGGGAGAGGGTCACTCACACTGCACTCACAGCACCGCACAGACTCGGAGCAGCCCCTGTGCTTCTGCAGCCCCTCCTGGTACACCTTTTGGGGGTGCAGCACATGTGGCTCACTCTCACCTGGCAACTCAGTCTTGCAGGCAGCCAAACACTCACCAACAGTCGCCTGCTCGGGAGCCATTTTTTCAGCAGGGGGTATGGAGAAACAGGATAAACACCCCCGCTCCCCAGTAAACGCCCCCCTGCATCTGCCAACGGAGTCAGGCATCGCACCTGGATCTGGGCAGATGGCTGGGAGGTCACAGGGGCCACACCAGGACCCACTGCCTCCCCGTCTCTCACTGTCCCCACACCTTTCAGAATTTGGGGAACCATACAGATGGGGCACAGGATTCTCCACGCTCATCTCGCCCCCCGTTGCACACAGTTTCCCCACTTTATCACACAGTTTATCAACCACGTCTTGCTTCGTAACCGATGAGCATACAGCCGTATGCCACCCTCCTCCACCGGGAGGTTGCTCAGTACCAGTTTCCTGTGGTACTGGGCATCTGGTTGGCTTTTCCCCAGGGCAACACGCATCCACCCCAGGCCCTTCCTCCCGACCACACAGCATACGCTCGGTGCCCACCCTCAGCCTACGACACATGCGACACAGACTGGCATACCACAGTATCCTGCCCATCCAGGGTGTTCGCCTCTCCATTCCTTTCACCTGGCATCACCAACCTGGATGGTTCAGGCCCTGGATAACCCTCTTTCACCCTAAGCCTATCCCTCTGACCACCCAGTATGCCCGCTGTGCCACGCACAGTCTCAGACACCCATGGCACAGGCTGGCACACCGCGGTATCCTGCTCATCCCAGGCCTTCCAATGCCCACACTTTCCCTCCAGCACCACCGACCAAGTTGGTTCGGCCCTAAAGGAACCTGCCTTGGTCCTTTGTTCTCCCTCCCAACGGCGTAGCATCACAGACACACCTGAGTCTGGTCTAGGCAGGCACACCACAGTATCCTGCCACCCCTCCCAGGCATTCTGATCTACACCATTCTCACGGGGCACTAGAGTCCTGATTGGTTTAGGCGCAAGCAGACCCGCAGTCATCCCTTGCCCTTGCTCCCAACCATATGGCGTCACAGACAAACCTGAGTCTGGTCTAGGCAGGCACACCACAGTATCCTGCCACCCTTCCCAGGCATTCTGATCTACACCATCACAGGGCAGAGACGGGCCTTGTGCCCTACTTCCCGCCGACCACCAGCGGGTACCCACTTCCACCATGGGCACCGTGGCCTCCCCACTCATGGGGTCCGGGAAACCAGCTGACTCAGGTGCAGGGGGGCATTCACTCACCACCTGCATTTCTTCCCCGTCACACTGCCCCCTCATGCTACCACACAACACCTCGGGCACACCTGGCGCAGGCGCAGACTGACTCACTGCCATCCCCTGCCCTCCCGTCCAGGAATCCTGTTGTGCACCCCCACACACAGCCCTCCCCACTGTAGAGCCACTAGTGGGCCTGGGTAAATCCCGAGCATCCCTTTCCAGCACATACTGTGACCCCAATTTACCCAAATCCGTGCCCAGTAACACATCTGTAGGAATATTTTCAGACACTCCCACCTCCCGCAGACCTCTCCCCGCTCCCCAGTCCAAATAAACCCGTGCCATTGGCACCGCAGGACGTACCCCACCAAAACCCTTTACTGCTAGAGTCCTGCCAGGAATAAAGTCTGCAGGGCTGACTAACCCTGGACGCACCAAAGTTACTTCAGCCGCTGTATCTCGTAAACCCACAGATACCCGAGTCCCGACAATGACTGCTTGCTGGTTTACGTTGGCACTGCCCTCCGATCTGGTCACGAACAGGACAGAGGGTGAGGCTGAGGGTTATCCTCCCCCAGCTGTGGATGCAGGCTTCTTCCTCTGCGGGCACGCTGCCAGGAGATGATTGGCACTGTCACAAATAAAACAGCGACGGCGCACACTTCTTCCAGGCAAAGAAGGACTCGTTCCCCACTCCCCAGCAGAGACTGGCACAGAGGGGGGCGCTGCCTCCGTGATGTGGGGGGTCGTGATTAGGGATGAGCCGAACACCCGCGAGTTCGGTACGCATTTGAACTTTCCAAATGTTCGAACTCAATCAGACTCAAAGTTCGATTTTTAGAGTGCCCTCCAAGAGGGCATATATGCTACATATTTGCCATAAAAGGTGTATGGGGGTCCGGGTAGTGCCCTGGGGGACAGGAAACAAGGACAAAAAGTTAAAAAAAAAAACGTTTTTAAAGGGACAGTGAGTTTTCCATGAAATAAGGGTTAAAAATAAAAATGAAAATTCCTTCAAATATCGTGCCTAGGAGGTCCCCATAACCTGCCCGTGAAGTGGCGGATTTATAGGATGTATAGAAACATTTAAAAACAAAAAAATTACGTTTTAAATGACGGTAAATGCTTTGCCTTTATTCATAAACAACTGCTTGGGGCGGCAGCCTGTATGAAAAGACATTTTAGGACACGCAGAAAAAGTTTAGTGATTTTTTGGCTAAATTATGGTGAAACTTATGCAGGCTTTGGATGAAAGTAACAATAGGTGCTTTAAAATTGGGCCTTTAGCGTCGGCAACAGTGCCGTCACACCGTAACCCCTCTGAGGATATGAATCTGATACAGGCGTCAGTGGCAGTGCACCTAAATATTGTGTTTATGGTGCCAGGCCAGCAAGTGCATTCATACAGTAACCCCTCTGTAGTATTGTGGAAGAGTGCAGGGGTGGACCATGCGGTCCTTTATTAAAAAGATATGAATCTGGTAAAGTCGTCAGTGCACCCAGATATTGTGCTTTTGGTGCCAGGCCAGCAAGTGCATTCATACAGCAACCCCTCTGTGGTATTGTGGAAGAGTGCAGGGGTGGATCATGTGTTCCAAAAAATGATATAAATCTGGCACAGGTTTCAGTGCACCCAAATATTGTGCCTTTCATGGCAGCAAGTGCCTTCACACCATAACCCTTTTGTGGTATTGTGGAAGAGTGCAGGGGTGGATCATGTGTTCCAAAAAATGATATAAATCTGGCACAGGTTTCAGTGCACCCAAATATTGTGCCTTTCATGGCAGCAAGTGCCTTCACACCATAACCCTTTTGTGGTATTGTGGAAGAGTGCAGGGTTGGACCCTGCGGTTCAAAAAATTAAAATGATATAAATCTGGCATAATCTGGCATAAGCGTCAGTTCAGCCAAATATTGTGCCTTTCATGGCAGCAAGTGCCTTCACACCATAACCCTTTTGTGGTATTGTGGAAGAGTTCAGTAGTGGAGGTTTTGTGAATGCAGAAGACATCTCCGATCTATTCCGTTACGTCAGCATCAGGGGATTGATAGCTGCTGATCCAGGACTGATTCATTTTTATAAATGTCAGCCGGTCTAAGAGTTGGTGGACAGACGCACTCTTTTGTCTGTGACAAAACCTCCAGCGGCACTGAACGTCCTTTCAGAAAGCACACTAGATGAAAGGCAACCTAGTAGCTGCATAGCATATTGGCTAAGTTCTGGCCAGTGATCCAATCTCAACACCCAGTAAGCCAGTGGATCATCTGCTGGAAAGTTATCCAGGTCTGCCCTTGCCCCTAGGTAGTCCTGCACCATATGGTAAAGACGCTGGCAATGGGTGCCTACATTTGACGTCCCTGGGCGTCGTGGACTAAAAAAATTTAAAAGGGCATCAGTCAAGCGGCCCCGGCCTTCACCACTATTCCTCTGATCATCCGCAGCCTCAGAGGCACCTGTGTCAGCACTTGGTAACCTACCAGTGCCTGGAAAGGTGTTACACAAGTGTCGCTTTAGAGCGTCCTCAAGTTGTTTCATCCTGTGCTCCCTCTGTGCGGGCAGGATGAGCTCTGCAACTTTACTCTTGTATCGTGGATCAAGAAGGGTTGCCAACCAGTAATGATCCCTCTCCTTGATAGTACGAATCCTGGGGTCCTTTAGCAGGCTTTGCATAAAAAGGGAGCCCATGCAGCGTAGGTTGGAGGTGTCATTAGCTTCTGAGTCTTCCTGCTCAATGAGGAGGATGACCCCATCATGTACTTCCTCCTCCCAGCCACGTACCAGTCCTTGTGTTTCTGGGCACACAAAACCCTCCCTTGAGGAATCCCCACCTTCAATGCCCCCACTACTCAAATATTCCTCCTCCTCATCCTCCTCCTGTCTGATCTGAGGAGGACCCACTGGAATGCTGTCTGCAGAAAGACTGGGGCCTTCAGAGCTAGGGAAGGCCTCCTCTTCCTCCCGCTGCTCTGCTTCTAGAGCCAAATCTAGAATTCCCTGCAGAGTGTGCTCCAGCAGGAACACTATAGGAATTGTGTCACTGATGCATGCACTGTCCCTGCTCACCATCCTCGTTGCCTCCTCAAATGGTGACAGTACAGTGCATGCATCCTTGATCATCAGCCACTGCGGGGGCGGGGAACCAAGTTGACCTGAACCTGTCCTTGTGCCATGCTCACACAGGTACTCGTTGATGGCCCTCTGCTGCTTGTGCAGACGCTGCAGCACTGCTAATGTCGAGTTCCACCTGGTGGGCATGTCACAGATCAGACGGTTTGTGGGAAGGTGGAATTCTCTTTGAATTTCTGCAGGCGAACGCTTGCTGGGAATGACCGTCTGAAGTGGCTGCAGACTTTTCTGGCCTGGCTGAGAAGCTCTGCCAGCCCTGGGTACCTGGTTAGGAAACGCTATACCACCAGATTTAGGACGTATGCTAGGCATGGTACATGCATCAACTTACCCTGTCGTAGGGCGGAGAGAAGGTTGCTGCCATTATCACAGACGACCATTCCCAGCTGAAGCTGGCGTGGTGTTAACCATCTCTGCACCTGCCCCTGCAGAGCTGACAGAATTTCTGGCCCGGTGTGGCTCCTGTCCCCTAAACAAACCAGCTCAAGCACAGTATGGCATCTTTTTGCTTTAGCCATTGCGTAGCCCCTGCCACGCATCGGTTTAACTGCCACTTCGCCAGAGACACAGAAGGAGGAGGAGGAGGAAGAGGGAGAGGTGGTGGTGGAGCAGACAGACCTCATACAAGCAGCTTTCTGGAGGTGTGGTGGATGAATAAGCTCCAGCACAGAGCCCCGTCTTGGATCCCTCCCAGCTGCAATCAGTTACCCAGTGTGCCGTGAAGGAAATGTAATGGCCCCGTCCATGCTTGCTGGACCACGTGTCCAAAGTCACATGCACCTTGCTGCTGACTGCCTTTCCCAGTGACTCGATAACATTGTCTTCCACGTGCTGGTATAGTGCTGGAATGGCCTTGCATGAAAAGTAATGGCGTTTTGGAACCTGCCACTGTGGTACAGCACATTCAGCAAATTCACGGAAGGGAGCAGAGTCCACCAGCTGGAAAGGCAGCAGCTGCAATGCGAGTAATTTTGCTAAGCTGGCATTTAGACGCTGTGCTTGGGGATGGTTGGGACTATATTTTTTCTTACGCTGCAGCAGCTGCGGCAACGTAATCTGACTGCATAAATCTTCAGCTGATGGGATGCTGCCACATTGTGAGGAAGGACCTGGTACATCCATTACTGTAGCATCATCCCTGTCAGGGGAGGTTGTAGGCAATGACATGGCAGGACATACAGTGGGGGTAGAGATAGATGAGGAGGAGGAGGAGGAGGACCTACGCAAGGTTTTGCGCCAACGGGATGTGTAGCAGGAGGTCATATGTCGCCTCAAGCACGTGGTACCCAAGTGTCCGGTGTCTTTCCCACGCTTAAGCCTCATCTGACATAGATTACAAATAGCAACAGTGGGGTCTGCTGCACATTTCTTAAAGACCTCCTAGCAGACAACAGAGTTCCTGCGTGTGTGCTTTTAGGTAACAGCGCTCTGCACCGGAGCAACTCTGACATCTGATGCCTTGGACTGGCTAGTGCTACGGTTGGTCATAGAGGATGTTGTGCCTCGTGTTTGCTGCGCCTCCTCCTCACTTGATTCCTCTGTTCGATCTGGCACCCAGGTGCACCTCATCATCAATGTCATCTTCACCCCCTATCTCCTCGTCACTGGAGCCAACTTGGCAGTATGCTGCAGCAACATGAGTGCCAGTTATTTGTGTGTCATCACTGGCACCCCCTTCCTCTAGGTTGATTATACTCCCTTCCTCAACCTCAGAGATTGAATCAGAGCACTGTACTTGCTGCGCATCCTCAAGCAGCATGTCACTGTCATTGTAGTCAAACAATTCAGCTGACGCCTCCGTGTCTGATAGCAAGGCTACGGCAGGAGTAGCTGTGGACATGGAGGCTGCATTAGATGCTTTGGCAGCTGAGGTGGACTGTAAAGCACTAGAAGCCTGGCTGGCAGAGGACTCGGAGGACTCGGATGGCCTGGTTAGCCAATCCACCAAATTCTCTGTATGTTGCTGCTGCTTAAGAAGACGGCCAGCACCAGTTAGAAAGGACAAGCGTGCCCCTGCAGAGGATGCACCACGTCCACCACGACCAGAGGCACAGCCTCCCGACACAGGGGCTGCTTGCCCTCTTATCTGTGTCTGGGAGCGTCTGCCTGTCCTTTTTGTTCTTTCAGACATGGTGAGTGATATATAGATTAATATATAAAGAACTCTGATTCAACTCTGGTATAAAGATTAAAGATTTACAGAACTCTGGTATAACTCTGAGACACCCTGAAAGCTGGCAGCCAGTGACAAGACACAGATTACAATTCCCTCCTATAAATCAGTGTGACCCCCTGATGGGTGGCAGTGAGAAGCAACAGATTACAATTCGCATAAATCTGCTAGAAGTATGTGGGACCCCCTGATGGGTGGCAGTGAGAAGCCACAGATTACAAGTCTCAGAAACCTCCTATAAATCAGTGAGACCCCCTGATGGGTGGCAGCCAGTGAGAACACACGGCAGTGGCGGAAGTACCAGGGTCGCAGCGGTCGCAGTTGCAATCAGCGCCGGAATCTGGGAGCCGTGCGCTGGCCGTCCCTCTCCCTGCGAGCGGCCACTGACATGCAGCTTGGCCGCTCACGTGGGATAGGAACCACCTGACCAGCGCACGAGATCCTCTCGCGAGACCTCTGCGCTGATCAGGTGGTTTCCGGCGAGCGGCCAAGACGCATGCTTCCAGCGGCCGCTCGCCTCGGAGAAGAACGGAACGCCGGCGGAGCCTGCCCTGGGGCCAGCAGAGGTGAGAGCTGGGGGCAAATATATATACCCATGAGAGCTGGGGGACCTATATACCCATGAGAGCTGGGGGACCTATATACCCATGAGAGCTGGGGGACCTATATACCCATGGGAGCTGGGGGACCTATATACCCATGAGAGCTGGGGGGCTATATATACCCATGAGAGCTGGGGGACGTATATACCCATGAGAGATGGGGGACATATATACCCATGAGAGATGGGGGCCATATATACACCCATGTGAGCAGGGGGCAATATATACCCATGTGAGCTGGGGGCCATATATATCCATGAGAGCTGGGGGCCATATATACACCCATGTGAGCAGGGGGCAATATATATCCATGTGAGTTGGGGGGCATTATATATCCATGTGAGCTGGGGGGCAATATATATCCATGTGAGCTGGGGGGCAATATATATCCATGTGAGCTGGGGGGCAATATATATCCATGTGAGCTGGGGGGCAATATATATCCATGTGAGCTGGGGGGCAATATATATCCATGTGAGCTGGGGGGCAATACTATCTTTGTTTTATTTTGCAGTGAAAAATAAGTAAAAATATAGATCTTTTTTTGGGGGGGCCCTTCGTGGATTCTTGCATCGGGGCCCTCAGGTTTCTAGTTACGCCACTGACACACGGATTATAACAATTCCCAAATATTCTGTGAGCCCATGATTGGGCAAAATTTGCCCAATCAGGACTCTGAGCCGTGATTGGCATACTGTTGAACCTGTCTTGCACCAGACCTGTGGTCAGGTGCAAGGATGTAGCCAATTACGAGCTTCAGGCCAGTGTAAAAGTGCATTGTGGGCCATTGTGGTCGAACATGCGGCGAACACCCGGAAATGTTCGGAGTTCGGGAGCAGACCGAACAGGGTAAGTTCGGTCCGAACTCCGAACCGTCCGAACCGAACAACTCATCCCTACTTACAATCTAACATGAGGGGGACCCTGCCCCAGAGCTTACAATCTAAGAGGAGAGGAGACCCTTCTCCAGAGCTTACAATCTAAGAGGAGAGGGGACCCTGCCCCAGAGCTTACAATCTAAGAGGAGAGGGAACCCTGCCCCAGAGTTTACAATCTAAGAGGAGAGGGGACCCTGCCCCAGAGCTTACAATCTAAGAGGAGAGGGGACCCTGCTCCAGAGCTTACAATCTAAGAGGAGAGAGGACCCTGCCCCAGAGTTTACAATCTAAGAGGAGAGGGGACCTGCCCCAGAGCTTACAATCTAAGAGGAGAGGGAACCCTGCCCCAGAGTTTACAATCTAAGAGGAGAGGAGACCCTGCCCCAGAGCTTACAATCTAAGAGGAGAGGGGACCCTGCCCCAGAGCTTACAATCTAAGAGGAGAGGGGACCCTGCTCCAGAGCTTACAATCTAAGAGGAGAGGGGACCCTGCCCCAGAGCTTACAATCTAAGAGGAGAGGGGACCCTGCCCCAGAGCTTACAATCTAAGAGGAGAGGGGACCCTGCTCCAGAGCTTACAATCTAAGAGGAGAGGGGACCCTGCCCCAGAGCTTACAATCTAAGAGGAGAGGGGACCCTGCCCCAGAGCTTACAATCTAAGAGGAGAGGGGACCCTGCTCCAGAGCTTACAATCTAAGAGGAGAGGGGACCTGCTCCAGAGCTTACAATCTAAGAGGAGAGGGGACCCTGCTCCAGAGCTTACAATCTAAGAGGAGAGGGGACCTGCCCCAGAGCTTACAATCTCTAAGAGGAGAGAGGACCCTGCCCCAGAGCTTACAATCTAAGAGGAGAGGGGACCCTGCCCAGAGCTTACAATCTAAGAGGAGAGGGGACCCTGCTCCAGAGCTTACAATCTAAGAGGAGAGGGGACCCTGCTCCAGAGCTTACAATCTAAGAGGAGAGGGGACCCTGCTCCAGAGCTTACAATCTAAGAGGAGAGGGGACCTGCCCCAGAGCTTACAATCTAAGAGGAGAGAGGACCCTGCTCAGAGCTTACAATCTAAGAGGAGAGGGGACCCTGCTCCAGAGCTTACAATCTAAGAGGAGAGGGGACCCTGCCCAGAGCTTACAATCTAAGAGGAGAGGGGACCCTGCCCCAGAGCTTACAATCTAAGAGGAGAGGGGACCCTGCTCCAGAGCTTACAATCTAAGAGGAGAGGGGACCCTGCCCAGAGCTTACAATCTAAGAGGAGAGGGGACCCTGCCCCAGAGCTTACAATCTAAGAGGAGAGGGGACCCTGCCCCAGAGCTTACAATCTAAGAGGAGAGGGGACCCTGCTCCAGAGCTTACAATCTAAGAGGAGAGGGGACCCTGCCCAGAGCTTACAATCTAAGAAGAGGGGACCCTGCTCCAGAGCTTACAATCTAAGCAGAGAGGGGACCCTGCCCAGAGCTTACAATCTAAGAGGAGAGGGGACCCTGCTCCAGAGCTTACAATCTAAGAGGAGAGGGGACCCTGCCCCAGAGCTTACAATCTAAGAGGAGAGGGGACCCTGCCCCAGAGCTTACAATCTAAGAGGAGAGGGGACCCTGCTCGGCCCCCAGACACGTCTTTGGGCTGGCTCACACACTCGCTGGCAGCACTCCCCCTCCTGCGGTCTCACGGGGGTTGGTATATTTGGCATATTTGGGTTTGTTTGCGCCATTGAGCTAGAGATCATCCACACAGTAAAACATAAATAACTATAAAATCGTTTGTCTGTCGCCGCACATCTAACAGAAACCTGATGCGCCGCTACGGGCAGACGCCGGATGCGTGCGCAACCTCTAGCCGTCGACCGCGCGCACATCCAGGAGCTTTTTAAGCGCTTGCATTGTAATCCCATGCTAAAACTGCGGGCCGTTTTTTCTCCCTAGCGCCCCGTTTTAGCAGGAGGATTGTAATGCAGCCATAATGTATATACCTGTATATGTGCATGTTTGGATTGGGGGGCCTGGTGTGTGCGCCAGTATCTGTGGGGGGGGGGGGGAGTCATGGTTTGTTTATACAGAGATGGAGGGGGGGTGTTTATATATGTAGTAGTGACTGTTAGACTTGCATCATGTTTCGCAGCCTCCGTATTATTACGCTTTATTTTATGACTGTTGTGACAGAACACGGTGTCACTGTGCGATTTGGAGGGGGCTGTGCGCTGGCCTCCTGCATGTGGCTCGTGAAACGGGGGAACTGGTGGACCTTTTAACTGTATTTGTCTTTTCACTGTTTTATATATCTGCCAGTTAACTAAAGATTTCTGATGTCTGTGTGTTATTCCCTTGTGTATTTATTGTAGAGTCTCTTGTGGTGTAGTTATTGTATAGTCTCTTGTTGTGTATTTATTGTAGAGTCTCTTGTGGTGTAGTTATTGTATAGTCTCTTGTGTAGTTATTGTATAGTCTTTTGTGTATTTATTGTATAGTCTCTTGTTGTGTAGTTATTGTACAGTATCTTGTGTATTTATTGTATAGTCTCTTGTGTAGTTATTGTACAGTCTCTTGTGTATTTATTGTATAGTCTCTTGTTCTGTAGTTATTGTACAGTCTCTTGTGGTGTATTTATTGTGTAGCGCTCACTCCCGGAGGAGCCGCTGAAATTGAACCTCGGGTCAGTCTCCCCGCACTAGGGAATAAATATACTCCAGCACCGTTGTGGATTTTATAAATTATATAGTTTACTAGAATAAATGGCATATAATGAATAACACGGTATACGTATATATATTTACAGTACTTCGTAATGCGGGAAACGCGCAGCGGAAAAGAAATACAATGCTTCGTAATTCGAGAAACGCGCAGCGGAAAAGAAATACAATGCTTCGTAATTCGAGAAACGCGCAGCGGAAAAGAAATACAATGCTTCGTAATTCGAGAAACGCGCAGCGGAAAAGAAATACAATGCTTCGTAATTCGAGAAACGCGCAGCGGAAAAGAGAAAAATATATCTTTAACCCCCTTTGTGGTTGGGGAGTGAGTCCCGTACAGGTTATGTCCCAAAAATATAGGTGTGTGTGTGTGATGGTACCCGGGTACAATATTCAACTGCCCAGTGAATTATTTATGAGGTATCTTCGACTAGTCAAGTTGGGGCCCTGTGGGTTTTGAAACAAACAGCAGCGTGCTTTCTATTTTCACAACGGCCTGGAAGGCCTCTCACCCATCCGCCCGATACTTGGTGCTCCGCTCGACCCAGGACGTCTCTCCGCTCGATTTTGACTGGGATTCTATGGGTTACTGGATCCGCTGTCTTGCTTTCCTTTAGCTGCCGCAAGATGTCCAGCTCACCGCCTGCACTCCCTGTCAGATCGATCTGCGGTGCTCCTAACTCAGGGTCCTCCAGCTCACTCGATATTAGCGTGGGTATTCTGGTGAATCACTGGGTCTTCCTCTTGTAAGGCTGAATAACCCGGTCTTTATCTCTGTCAGGCCCCAGCTGCGCTCCGGCCTGGTCACTGTCACGCTCTGCAGCACTGTGTCTTGCTTCTCTCACTCCCTGGCGCGCTCTGCCAGCTCTCCCCACGAGGCTCAGGATGTCAGCGTCTGTGTCCCACCCACTTCCTGTGTCCGCTCCCCAAGCATGCCGGGAAATGTAGTCCCAATGTTCAGTGTCTCACATCGCACTTGTCTCCCTCCGGTGGCCAAAAGCAAGTACTACACGGCAGGGGATTTAAGACCAGCGCTACAATTGTATAGTCTCTTGTTGTGTAGTCATTGTACAGTCTCTTGTGTATTTATTGTATAGTCTCTTATTGTGTATTTATTGTATAGTCTCTTGTGGTGTATTTATTGTATAGTCTCTTGTTGTGTAGTTATTGTATAGTCTCTTGTGGTGTAGTTATTGTATAGTCTCTTGTTGTGTATTTATTGTACAGTCTCTTGTGGTGTAGTTATTGTATAGTCTCTTGGTGTAGTTATTGTATAGTCTCTTGTTGTATATTTATTGTATAGTCTCTTGTTGTATATTTATTGTATAGTCTCTTGTGGTGTATTTATTGTATAGTCTCTTGTATATTTATTGTATAGTCTCTTGTTGTATATGTATTGTATAGGCTCTTGTGGTGTATTTATTGTACAGTCTCTTGTGTATTTATTGTATAGTCTCTTGTGGTGTATTTATTGTATAGTCTCTTGTGGTGTATTTATTGTATAGTCTCTTGTTGTGTAGTTATTGTACAGTCTCTTGTTGTGTATTTTGCGTACATTCCCTCAATGATCTAACCCTTCCCTGTATAGTACCTGCTCTCTCTATTGTGTAAGTTCTCTCTGGAAGAAATCCCTTTGGTTTGTCCTTGCTTTCTCCTTCCCCCATTCTCCATTGATTGAAGGTCCTGGGTAGTTTAGTTTGGCGTGAGCCTCGGTGCACCAGGGTGTAAGTCTTTGCCCAATCATCATCTGACAGGGCAAGGTCTAGCTGTCTCCCCCACTTGGACTCATGTGGTGGGGGCTCCTGCTGTACAGCACCTCGTAGAATGGAAGTGATGACCAAGATACCATGCGAGAGGGACGAGGTTGAGATACAGAGTTTCTCAAATGCAGTGAGGTCCCGCAGCAGACGATGTGATCCGGGCAAGGATCGGAGGTAGTGGGTCAGTTGTTGATAGTTAAAGCACTCCAGTCCGGACGGACTGGCGGGGCGTGTCTGAATCTCCCACGGGGGGTGGAAGGTGCCTTCACGGGTCAAGTGCAGTACGCGCGGCCGGCTGGGTCCCGGAGGCATCGTCTCAGTGAGGGGTGGAGGCCGGCAGGGTAGGCCGGTTAGCCGATCAGTGGAAGAAGCGGTGAAGGAAAAGAGGAAATTCGGTGGCATCTAACCGCCTCATCCCATATGCGCAGGGTGGCTGTTATAAAGTGGTGGGACCTAAGAAAGCGGGGTCTATCCGCTTTAGCTATCCAAGGCAGGACCCACAGCGGTCTATCTAGGAAGCCACCTTCCAGATCTAGCCATAAGGCGTCTCTTCCTCCCTTCGACCACTCCACGATCCGTTGCAGGTGCGAGGCAATGAAGTACTGGGGGATCCACTCTTCCAAGTTCTGTTTAACGGCTGTCCATAAAGGGGGAAAATTAGCTTCGAAGAGGCGGGAGAGATCCGAAGGGAGCCACACGCCCAGGTACTTCAACCGATCCGCGCACCAGGTGAAAGCAAAGGAGGAGCGTAAGTCGCGCTGTACTGCGGCAGGAAGTGTTAATCCGGAGATTAGACAAAGCTCTGTAGGCTTAAATTCCGCCACTATCGCCGGCAACGAAAGCCGTGGGTTTGACACCAGGAAGAGCATGTCGTCTGCGTATGCAGAGACCTTGTGTTCCCGTGTGCGTCCCTGTAGTCTGGAAATGTTCGCATTCAGTCTAATAGGGCTCTAGGGACAAGGCGAATAGGAGGGGAGAGAGTGGGCAGCCCTGGCAGGTCCCATTCCGGATCCTTGAACGGGTCTGATAAGGCGCCGTTGACCCGTACCATGGCCGATGGATCTGCGTATAAAGCAGCGATCCAGGTTGAAAAGGTGCCCGTCATTCCCATGGCCTCCAGTGTCGCAAAGAGGAAACCCCATGCAACCCTGTCAAATGCCTTCTCCGCATCTGTTGACAGGAGAAGCAGAGGGCATCTAGTAGTCCGGGCAAGATGAATGACATTCAGGGCTCTGAGTGTACCATCTCTCACTTCCATCCCCGGTACGAATCCCACCTGGTCCCTCCGTATCAGATGTGGCACAAATGGCTGTAAACGCTGCGCCAGTTTGAACTGTTTGAAGCAAACCGTTTCAAATCACAGTTGAGGAGTGATATCGGGCGGTAACTTGCGCATTGAGAGACATATTTCCCCTCCTTTGGGATAATCGTTATGGCAGCCTGCAGGGCTTGAGTATGGAGAGGCGTACCGTCCTGCAGAGCGTTCATGGAACGTAGTAGGTGAGGAAGCAGTACAGCCCGCAGTTTCGAATAGTATTCATTGGGGAGGCCGTCCGGGCCGGGCGATTTCCCATTCTTCTGACGCTTAAGTACCACAGAGAGCTCCTCCATCGTTATAGGTTCGTTTAAAGACATTCGTTCCGTAACGGTCAGCCTACGGTGGTCCTGTGTAGTTATCTGATTTGTGCAGTTATCTGCTTGATAATATGTAAATGAGGTTGGTGGTTGAGTATCTCTGTGCTGTGTAATAAACAGTCAGTTCTATTCTGACCAAGCTTGAAGTCACGACTCATGATTTGGAGGTACCAGGAATCTTCTGCCCGCTGTGCCAAGGAAAGGCTCCGGGTCTACAGTTACGGCTTATTTCTGGGGGTGCTAGTCAGGCTCTCTATAGGCACCGGGCCTTAAGCTACAGCTAAGATACCAGAGAAAGGTGTGAGAGTCACGAGGAGAAACTGGGTGTCCAGCGAGGAAGCAGCATTTGGCAGATGTGACCCTGTCCGGGCACAGAGATCTGTTGCAAGTGTCCCCTTCATGACATTATAAAAAGGACAGAATATGGATGCCTTTAAAATTTTGGCCCCCTGATGCCCATGATTATTGGTACTAATCTGTGAGACGTGGAATGACTTGCGCAGAGGGAGGAGCCAGAAACTTCAAACGCAAGGCTAAAATCTGGATTTTTTGGAGTATAGAGTATTGGCTTTTGGGCTTCGGGATGTTTTTGCTCATTGGATATTGGCTATTAGGTAGTGAATATCAGGTCCTGGGCATCGGGTAGTGAATATCATGTCCTGGGCATCGGTAGTGAATATCAGGTCCTGGGCATCGGGTAGTGAATATCAGGTCCTGGGCATCGGGTAGTGAATATCAGGTCCTGGCATCGGGTAGTGAATATCAGGTCCTGGGCATCGGGTAGTGATATCAGGTCATGGGCATCGGGTAGTGAATATCATGTCCTGGGCATCGGGTAGTGAATATCAGGTCATGGGCATCGGGTAGTGAATATCATGTCCTGGGCATCGGGTAGTGGATATCAGGTCATGGGCATCGGGTAGTGAATATCAGGTCCTGGGCATCGGGTAGTGAATATCAGGTCCTGGGCATCGGGTAGTGGATATCAGGTCATGGGCATCGGGTAGTGAATATCAGGTCCTGGGCATCGGGTAGTGAATATCATGTCCTGGGCATCGGGTAGTGATATCAGGTCATGGCATCGTGTAGTGAATATCAGGTCCTGGGCATCGGGTAGTGGATATCAGGTCCTGGGCATCGGGTAGTGAATATCATGTCCTGGGTATCGGGTAGTGGATATCAGGTCATGGGCATCGGGTAGTGAATATCAGGTCCTGGGCATCGGGTAGTGAATATCAGGTCCTGGGTATCGGGTAGTGGATACCAGGTCCTGGGCATCGGGTAGTGAATGACACTGTAGCAGTAAGTAGTTACATGATAACATTGTGGTTTGTTGTGGTAGTTGATCGCGTTGCTCAGAACATATGATAGAGGAAGTGTGACAGTAAACATGTACGTGGCGCTCGTGACATTTCCCAATTCCATGTGAGGACGTGTGAGCGAGCGCAGGAAACTGCGGCTAGAAATACAGCAACGTGACCCGAAGCCGTGAAAAGCTGCGTATTCCAGAGACTTCTGCTATCTGGAAGCCGGCACAGCTCCTGCGCTGCACGTCTGCCGTACGGTGAACCGAATCACTGACACCTAAACCACATCACGACCCACCGAGAAAATCCCCAACAAGCACAAAGAGTAACACGAACCCGACCCATAGCTATAACCCTAACACGAGCACAAAGAGTAACACGAACCCGACCCATAGCTGTAACCCTAACACGAGCACAAAGAGTAACACGAACCCGACCCATAGCTGTAACCCTAACACGAGCACAAAGAGTAACACGAACCCGACCCATAGCTATAACCCTAACACAAGCAGCAAGAGTAACACGAACCCGTCCCATAGCTGTAACCCTAACACAAGCACAAAGAGTAACACGAACTCAACCTACACACCGACACACACACAGTACATAAAGGAATAGACACACCCACGCACATACACACACATAAAGGAATAGACACGCACATAGAGTCAGGTCCAGAAATATTGGGACATGGACACAATTGTAACATCTTTGGCTCTATACACCACCACAATGGAGTTGGAATGAAACAAACACAATGTGCTTTAACTGCAGACTGTCAGCTTTAATTTGAGGGTATGTACATCCAACTCAGGTGAACGGTGTAGGACTTACAGCAGTTTGCAGATGTGCCCCCACTTGTTAAGGGACCAAAAGTAATGGGACAGAATAATAGTCATAAATCAAACTTTCCCTTCTTAATACTTGGTTACAAATCCTTTGCAGTCAATCACAGCCTGAAGTCTGGAACGCATAGACATCACCAGATGCTGGGTTTCATCCCTGGTTATATCCCTGGTTATTCTGACTCCGATCGTTGTATAGCGATTTATCCCTTGCAGAGACCTCTATGCCTGGCCTGTATAAGTAGATGCAATCACCGAGGACAATCCTTATCAGAAGCTGAACTCACCAAAACACTGTTTCTTTCCACGACTTGCTTTATTCCATATATCAGGATACAGCAGATCACAGGATACAGCAGATAATGGAATGAGATGTTTTATGCGGTCAAAAGATGATACTGTCCTTAGCTTGCAGATGAATAGACATGTGCTGCCATTTAACTACACCATGCTACAGCTCTTACAAGAAAGAAGGGTGGAACTGCACACACACAGGAAGTGCATCATCATAAAGCGAGGGAAAAAAGAGAAAACATGTACAATACAGAAAGACCACTAGGTGGCAGCATAAGGACTATCTATACAATATAAATCCCCATCTAAATGAATATAACTGTAACAGCACACTGGTGATGCTCTGCCAGGCCTCTACTGCAACTGTCTTCAGTTCCTGCTTGTTCTTGGGGCATTTTCCCTTCAGTTTTGTCTTCAGCAAGTGAAATGCAGCTCAATGGGATTCAGGTCAGGTGATTGACTTGGCCATTGCATAACATTCCACTTCTGTCCCTTCAAAAACTCTTTGCTTGCTTTTGCAGTATGCTTTGGGTCATTGTCCATCTGCACTGTGAAGCGCCGTCCAATGAGTTCTGCAGCATTTGGCTGAATGTGAGCAGATAATATTGCCCGAAACACTTCAGAATTCATCCTGCTGCTTTTGTCAGCGTCACATCATCAATAAATACAAGAGAACCAGTTCCATTGGCAGCCATACATGCCCACGCCATGACACTACCACCACCATGCTTCACTGATGAGGTGGTATGCTTAGGATCATGAGCAGTTCCTTTCTTCTCCATACTCTTCTCTTCCCATCACTCTGGTACAAGTTGATCTTGGTCTCATCTGTCCATAGGATCTTGTTCCAGAACTGTGAAGGCTTTGTTAGGTGTTGTTTGGCAAACTCTAATCTGGCCTTCCAGTTTTTGAGGCTCACCAATGGTTTACATCTTGTGGTGAACCCTCTGTATTCACTCTGGTGAAGTCTTCTCTTGATTGTTGACTTTGACACACATACACCTACCTCCTGGAGAGTGTCCTTGATCTGGCCAACTGTAGTGAAGGGTGTTTTCTTCACCAGGGAAAGAATTCTTCGGTCATCCACCACAGTTGTTTTCCGTGGTCTCCCGGGTCTTTTGGTGTTGCTGAGCTCACCGGTGCGTTCCTTCTTTTTGAGAATGTTCCAAACAGGGGTTTTGGCCACGCCTAATGTTCTTGCTATCTCTCTGATGGGTTTGTTTTGTTTCTTCAGCCTAATGATGGCTTGCTTCACTGATAGTGACAGCTCTTTGGATCTCATCTTGAGAGTTGACAGCAACAGATTCCAAATGCAAATAGCACACTTGAAATGAACTCTGGGCCTTTTATCTGCACATTGTATTAGGGGTAATGAGGGAATATCACACACCTGGCCATGGAACAGCTGAGAAGCCAATTGTCCCATTACCTTTGGTCCCTTAACAAGTGGGGGCACATCTACAATCTGCTGTAAGTCCTACACCGTTCACCTGAGTTGGATGTACATACCCTCAAATTAAAGCTGACAGTCTGCAGTTAAAGCACATTGTGTTTGTTCCATTCCAACTCCATTGTGGTGGTGTATAGAGCCAAAGATGTTACAATTGTGTCCATGTCCCAATATTTCTGCACCTGACTGTACATACACACACCACACACACACTAATAAGGAATAGACACGCACATACATACACACATACACACACATACAGTACATAAAGGAATAGACACGCACATACATACACACAGACACACACACATACAGGAATAGACACACACACACATATAAAAGGAATAGACACGCACACACACACGGCTATATTATACCAGGACACAATGTCTGTAGATTTGGCTCTTGGGAAATCCCCCTGTCAGGCTCCTCCCTCTCGGAATTGAATGTTGCTCTGGAGGGAAAGCCCCGCTTTATTTTTGTAATTTCCATGAAATGTTTCCCAGGCCGCGGTAACCACAAAGCCGCGCCGCACAGGGAATCCTTTATTAACCCTGTCTGTGCCGCACAGGGATCCTTTATTAACCCTGTCTGTGCCGCTCAGGGAATCCTTTATTAACCCTGTCTGTGCCGCACAGGGAATCCTTTATTAACCCTGTCTGTGCCGCACAGGGAATCCTTTATTTACCCTTTCCTGTCTGTGCCGCACAGGGAATCCTTTATTAACCCTGTCTGTGCCGCACAGGGAATCCTTTATTAACCCTGTCTGTGCCGCACAGGGAATCCTTTATTAACCCTGTCTGTGCCGCTCAGGGAATCCTTTATTAACCCTGTCTGTGCCGCACAGGGAATCCTTTATTAACCCTGTCTGTGCCGCTCAGGGAATCCTTTATTAACCCTGTCTGTGCCGCACAGGGAATCCTTTATTAACCCTGTCTGTGCCGCACAGGGAATCCTTTATTAACCCTGTCTGTGCCGCTCAGGGAATCCTTTATTAACCCTGTCTGTGCCGCACAGGGAATCCTTTATTAACCCTGTCTGTGCCGCTCAGGGAATCCTTTATTAACCCTGTCTGTGCCGCACAGGGAATCCTTTATTAACCCTGTCTGTGCCGCACAGGGAATCCTTTATTAACCCTGTCTGTGCCGCTCAGGGAATCCTTTATTAACCCTGTCTGTGCCGCACAGGGAATCCTTTATTAACCCTGTCTGTGCCGCACAGGGAATCTTTTATTAACCCTGTCTGTGCCGCACAGGGAATCCTTTATTAACCCTGTCTGTGCCGCACAGGGAATCCTTTATTAACCCTGTCTGTGCCGCACAGGGAATCTTTTATTAACCCTGTCTGTGCCGCACATGGAATCCTTTATTAACCCTGTCTGTGCCGCACAGGGAATCCTTTATTAACCCTGTCTGTGCCGCTCAGGGAATCCTTTATTAACCCTGTCTGTGCCGCTCAGGGAATCCTTTATTAACCCTGTCTGTGCCGCACAGGGAATCCTTTATTAACCCTGTCTGTGCCGCACAGGGAATCCTTTATTAACCCTGTCTGTGCCGCACAGGGAATCCTTTATTAACCCTGTCTGTGCCGCACAGGGAATCCTTTATTAACCCTGTCTGTGCCGCACAGGGAATCCTTTATTAACCCTGTCTGTGCCGCACAGGGAATCTTTTATTAACCCTGTCTGTGCCGCACAGGGAATCCTTTATTAACCCTGTCTGTGCCGCACAGGGAATCCTTTATTAACCCTGTCTGTGCCGCACAGGGAATCCTTTATTAACCCTGTCTGTGCCGCACAGGGATCCTTTATTAACCCTGTCTGTGCCGCACAGGGAATCTTTTTTTAACCCTGTCTGTGCCGCACAGGGAATCCTTTATTAACCCTGTCTGTGCCGCACAGGGAATCCTTTATTAACCCTGTCTGTGCCGCACAGGGAATCCTTTATTAACCCTGTCTGTGCCGCACAGGGAATCCTTTATTAACCCTGTCTGTGCCGCTCAGGGAATCCTTTATTAACCCTGTCTGTGCCGCTCAGGGAATCCTTTATTAACCCTGTCTGTGCCGCACAGGGAATCCTTTATTAACCCTGTCTGTGCCGCACAGGGAATCCTTTATTAACCCTGTCTGTGCCGCACAGGGAATCCTTTATTAACCCTGTCTGTGCCGCACAGGGAATCCTTTATTAACCCTGTCTGTGCCGCACAGGGAATCTTTTATTAACCCTGTCTGTGCCGCACAGGGAATCCTTTATTAACCCTGTCTGTGCCGCACAGGGAATCCTTTATTAACCCTGTCTGTGCCGCACAGGGAATCCTTTATTAACCCTGTCTGTGCCGCACAGGGAATCCTTTATTAACCCTGTCTGTGCCGCACAGGGAATCTTTTATTAACCCTGTCTGTGCCGCACAGGGAATCCTTTATTAACCCTGTCTGTGCCGCACAGGGAATCCTTTATTAACCCTGTCTGTGCCGCACAGGGAATCCTTTATTAACCCTGTCTGTGCCGCACAGGGAATCCTTTATTAACCCTGTCTGTGCCGCACAGGGAATCCTTTATTAACCCTGTCTGTGCCGCACAGGGAATCCTTTATTAACCCTGTCTGTGCCGCACAGGGAATCCTTTATTAACCCTGTCTGTGCCGCACAGGGAATCCTTTATTAACCCTGTCTGTGACGCACAGGGAATCTTTTATTAACCCTGTCTGTGCCGCACAGGGAATCTTTTATTAACCCTGTCTGTGCCGCACAGGGAATCCTTTATTAACCCTGTCTGTGCCGCACAGGAATCTTTTATTAACCCTGTCTGTGCCGCACAGGGAATCTTTTATTAACCCTGTCTGTGCCGCACAGGGAATCCTTTATTAACCCTGTCTGTGCCGCACAGGGAATCCTTTATTAACCCTGTCTGTGCCGCACAGGGAATCCTTTATTAACCCTGTCTGTGACGCACAGGGAATCTTTTATTAACCCTGTCTGTGCCGCACAGGGAATCCTTTATTAACCCTGTCTGTGCCGCACAGGGAATCCTTTATTAACCCTGTCTGTGCCGCACAGGGAATCCTTTATTAACCCTGTCTGTGCCTCACAGGGAATCCTTTATTAACCCTGTCTGTGCCGCACAGGGAATCCTTTATTAACCCTGTCTGTGCCGCACAGGGAATCCTTTATTAACCCTGTCTGTGCCGCACAGGGAATCCTTTATTAACCCTGTCTGTGCCGCACAGGGAATCCTTTATTAACCCTGTCTGTGCCGCACAGGGAATCCTTTATTAACCCTGTCTGTGCCGCTCAGGGAATCCTTTATTAACCCTGTCTGTGCCGCACAGGGAATCCTTTATTAACCCTGTCTGTGCCGCTCAGGGAATCCTTTATTAACCCTGTCTGTGCCGCACAGGGAATCCTTTATTAACCCTGTCTGTGCCGCACAGGGAATCCTTTATTAACCCTGTCTGTGCCGCTCAGGGAATCCTTTATTAACCCTGTCTGTGCCGCTCAGGGAATCCTTTATTAACCCTGTCTGTGCCGCACAGGGAATCCTTTATTAACCCTGTCTGTGCCGCTCAGGGAATCCTTTATTAACCCTGTCTGTGCCGCACAGGGAATCCTTTATTAACCCTGTCTGTGCCGCACAGGGAATCCTTTATTAACCCTGTCTGTGCCGCACAGGGAATCCTTTATTAACCCTGTCTGTGCCGCACAGGGAATCTTTTATTAACCCTGTCTGTGCCGCACAGGGAATCCTTTATTAACCCTGTCTGTGCCGCACAGGGAATCCTTTATTAACCCTGTCTGTGCCGCACAGGGAATCTTTTATTAACCCTGTCTGTGCCGCACAGGGAATCTTTTATTAACCCTGTCTGTGCCGCACAGGGAATCCTTTATTAACCCTGTCTGTGCCGCACAGGGAATCCTTTATTAACCCTGTCTGTGCCGCACAGGGAATCCTTTATTAACCCTGTCTGCTCCTCCTGGCAGACTGTGAGCAGCGGGCAGAGGCCAGCGGCACTCTGCCCCGTGGCCAGCTCTTCTGCTGGTTGGAGGATAGCTCTCTTTGCGACTGAGAGTGGGCAGAGGCCAGCGGCGCTCTGCCCCGTTGCCAGCTCCTCCGCTGGACCCGTGGCCCGGCCACCCTGTCCGCTTGCGGGGTGGAGGGGGTAACTTTTTCTGCTGGGTGCGAATCACCTTGCAGGGGGATGGTTTCTTCCCCCCCGGGACAATCAATGGCTGCTCACAGCCCAGCCCGGGGGAACCATCCGTCTGCTCCTCCTGGCAGACTGTGGGCAGTGGGCAGAGGCCAGCGGCACTCTGCCCCGTGGCCAGCTCTTCTGCTGGTTGGAGGACAACTCTCGTTGTGACTGGGAGTGGGCAGAGGCCAGCGGCGCTCTGCCCCGTTGCCAGCTCCCCCGCTGGACCCGTGGCCTCGGCCACCCTGTCCGCTTGCGGGGTGAAGGGGGTAACTTTCCCTGCTGGGTGAGGATCACCTTGCAGGGGGATAGGTTTCTTTGCAGCTGAGAGTGGGCAGAGGCCAGCGGCGCTCTGCTCCGTTGCCAGCTCCTCCGCTGGAACCGTGGCCTCGGCCACCCTGTCCACTTGCGGGGTGAAGGGGGTAACTTCCTCGTCTGGGACCCCAACGGGTACCCATGGGACCACCTCGGCCTCCCATAATTCCCAGACCTGGGGGCTGTCGACTTCTTCCGCCGACCCGTCCCAGCCCGGGGAACTCAGATCCGACTGCGGAGCGCCGTCCAACAGTCTCCGGTAGGCCATCTCGAGCTCCCACTCCCGCTCCACCAGGAACTCCAACTCCTCTGGACTAACGTCCCGACTCTCATACGGATTTCCTCTTCCCGCCGCTCCAGAATCTCCTCAAACCGATCCTCCGACTCCTCCCCAAATCCAGGGTCGTCGATATCCCGGCATAGAGCAGCCCCATGCCGCCGTAATGTCGACCTGCGGTGCCATCGAGGGTGCGTGGTGTCAGGGAACCTGCCAACCACCGGAATGCGCGGTACGCGGCGTCCAAGGCCACCTCTTGCTGCACCAGGCTTCGGAGCTTGACCTCCCACTTGTCCGGGGTCGACCCCTCAGGAGTACAGCTCTGGCATTGAACTGCACCTGGAAGATGACGGCGCTCGAAGGGACATCAGCCCCGTGGCAGTCCCTCTCATGGCGTAGCGCCTCATACCATAGTTCTTGACGTACCTCGTCCCGCCACTCAAATTCAGTGGGCTCTACTGCGGACCCGTAGTACCGTTCCGGGCTCTCCTGCAGCCTTCTCGAAAACTCAATCTCCATGTCAGCGAGGGTGCCGGCACAGGAGCACCGCTCCTCGACGGGGAATGTGGCGTCCTCAGATGCAGCTCCAGGCGAGCTGTAAGTCTCCATCCGAGGGTCGCTGGGATGTGTGATGTCCCCAATACAGGCTCCAGGCGAGCTGTAAGTCCCGAAAGGGTAATCACTGGGGTTTGCAGATTCCCAGGGTGAAGCTCCAGTCGAGCTGTAAGCCTCGACCCAGGGTTCCACAGGGTAGGGTTCGGGGGTAAAATGCTCAGTCTCTGCTCCGCGGAGCGCTGCCAACCGCAGCTCATGCTGACGGTCCTTTTCTTGCTCCACTTCCCGGTAGACTCCCCGAATCACTTCGTGTACGTCCGCCTCCGCTGGGGCATTTCCGAGTAGGGCAACCCGAAGCCGCACCTCTCTGAGGCAAGCATCTTCCTCCACCTCTACGCGGACAGGGCTGTGGACGGGTGTCGTCACCCTGTTCTGATCCATCCAGGTCAGCTCTTTAATTAAGGTTTTCCTCTTCTTGTTACCCGGCGTTCCTCCCCGGTTCTCCAACATCCCACGCAGGGTGTCCCTGTTGTAGCGGGTGTACACCGCCATGGCGTAGGTCTCCTAGGGGTCTGCAGAGAGCGATCCCACTGCTGCCACCAGTATGACGGAATGGGATGTTGTTCGCCTGCGGGTGTGCTCTATCTGCGTACCCCCTGGCGCTTACCGCTGGCCCGACTACCGAGTGACGCGGCACTCGGCGTCTCGTGCGGCCTGGAGTGACCCTGGGGAAGGGTTAGCGGGCGGTGGAGGGGACCCCTGCGTAGAACCAGCCCGACCACTGAGCAACACGGTACTCAGCGTCTCGAGCAGCTGGTTCACTGACCTTGTGGGTGTGGGACGTCTGTGGAGCGGCCGGCCGAATACGGAGATCGGATCTTAAGTGGAGGAATATTCGGATCTTACGTGGAGGAATATTCTGAACTTTAAACGGAGGAATATTCGGATCTTTAAACGGAGGAATATTCGGATCTTTAAACGGAGGAATATTCGTATCTTTAACCGGAAGACTTTTCGGATCTTACGGGCCGGGGGAATCTTCGGATCTGATCACCACTCACTTGGTATACCGAAGTACCGCGGTCCGCGCCTTCGGTTCGGATCTCACCTCGAACTGCTCGAACGTAAGCTGGACACCGCACCCTGAGACCTCGTGGGGTGTGTGACGGAACCGTTCCCTTCCGTCTGTCCTGGCTCTCCAGACACCCCTTCGTTGCGGTCAGCCCGGCTACTGGGAGCGCTGTCCTCAGCGCCTCGAGCAGCTTGACCTGCCTGCTTCTGTTCCTCTGCCCTGGAGCCGCTAGGAATCTCCAGAAGGCCGCTCTCTGCCGTCTGAGGGTGATAGTGTAGTGTAGCGTCGCTGAATGAAACACCAGACGCGGCTGTATGTTCCAACACAGGATCTTTTATAATGTAAAGCAGAACATACACGGTCCTTTTATATGGTACAGTCCCATTGTTCTCTCCCATGCCCGCCCCCAGACCCCTGGAGTGAATTCTGCACAGTGGCTAGCCATAGCCCAGGTTCTGATTGGTTGGTTCCAAGACCATTGAGAGGACCTGAAAGAAGCCTGCAGTCTTCACTTGGGTCCACTGGTTGTATGCAGATGCAGTCTTGACCTCACAGTGACCACATACAGCGATTTACACAACCCATTGTAAAGGGAATCAGATAGTGGGTGGCTGAGACAATGTGACTCCCAGCCTTTCAGAACAGGTAAACAGATAACAGATAAACAAAGAGAAAGCACCTTTGCATAATCCACAAATTACACAAACCTATTGTACATTCAATACAAAGGAAAGAATTTGACTCTAGTGGCGGGTAGTGTTTTTAAAAACCACATTTAACTAAAGAAATATAAGTATTTAAAGCTAAAAATGAACAATTGACAATACATTTAAAATCACACAATATAACTGAGCATAAGGTCTTCCCCAAAGCAGCGGTCTATGTCTTTTGGGGTTTTCGCCATGGAAATAAAAGTCTTGGGGTTTGACGCGGGGAGCGCTACGTCAGTTCCATGACATGTCCCCCTTCCAGAACGGCAGGGCAAGCTTAGATCCCAAACGGATCGCTTGCCACTGACGTGACCTCTCACCTTGCCCCTCTTCTGTGCCATCTTCAAAGTTCCATGTTTGCGGGCACATAAGCAAAGTCAGCGGGGTCTGACGGTCGCTGGAAGGCTGTGGGTCCATAGTCTGTCGGGAGGAGGCGAGCCATCAGGCTTCTCCATTTGTCCTTGCGGCAGTGCCTGGCGTGTTGGGGGTACGAGTCTTTGGGGGTACCCCCTCCGGAATAAGGGTCCTGTGGTCGGGGAGGGGTACCGCCTGTACCACTTCCGGAGGTATCGCGCACCCGGGAAAAACGGGTGCTAAATGCACGTGCCCCGAGTGCCCCGGTCAGCCGTTGGAAAAAACAGTGGCTGCATGGGGCCTCCGGGCCAAAGGGGTGTGGAGATGGGCAGAGTTGAAACAGGCTCTGCCCCATTGCCAGCGCGTCGGCTGGGGGGTTCAAGGCCGAGGAAGGGTCCCCGGGCAGGAGAATGGCATCCTCCATCTCCGGTGGGGTCAGTGGCTGCGGAATAAGCAGCCCGGGTGTATCCTCTTTCTGTTCCCCGAGGCAGGCAGTGAAGGTTGGACAGAGGCCGGCGGCACTCTGTCCGGTTGCCAGCTCTTCTGCTGGGGAAGCGGGCGCAGGAACGACGTCCAGGCGGTTGGATGGGGTCAATGGCTGCGGGGTAAGCAGCTCGGGGAAATCCTCCTTCTGCTCCTCAGGGCAGACGATGGAGGGTGGGCACAGGCCAGCGGCACTCTGCCCCGTTGCCAGCTCTTCTGCTGGGGAGGTGGGTACTGGGGAAGTGCCTCCTTGTGGGAGAATGGCGCCCTCCATTCTCAGGGGAGCCATTGGTCCGGAGGGTAGCACCTTCTTGAAAAACTTGCCTGGATCCTCTGGGCACAAGTTGGGTGGTGGGCAGAGGCCAGCGGCACTCTGCCCCGTTGCCAGCTCTTCTGCTGGGGGGACGGGTGTAATATACGGGAAACAGTTTTCCTCCAGTCGGGGTAGGGTCGTCGGCTGCGAGGCCGGCAGCCCCTGGGAGTCCTCACCGAAATCTTCTGTGCGGACCGAAAAAGGTGGGCAGAGGCCAGCGGCGCTCTGCCCTGTTGCCAGCACTTCCGCTGGAGGGGTAGATGCTGGGTCGTGTCTCCGGGCGGGAGAATGGTGTCCTCCATTCTCGGTGGGGTCATTCCTTGCTGGGCCGGCAGCCTGTGGAGATCCTTGCTCGGGTCGTCTGGGGGCAACTTGGGGAGTGGGCAGAGGCCAGCGGCGCTCTGCCCTGTCGCCAGCGCTTCAGCTGGGGGATGCACACTGACAAGGTGTCTTCTGGCAGGAGGATGGCATCCTCCAACTCCGGGGGGGTCATGGGCTGTGGGAAAACCAGCCCGGGGGGATCCTCTCCTGGGTCCGATGGAACCATTATGGAAGGTGGGCAGAGGGCATTGGCACTCTGCCCCATCTCCAGAACTTCAGCTGGGGGGTTGGACACTGTCACAGTGTCGTCTTGCGGGAGGATGGTGTCCTCCATCTCTGGGTCTGGGCAGAGGCCAGCGGCACTCTGCCCTGTTGCCAGCGCTTCCTCTTCTGCTACGGTCAGGAGGGGGAACCAAGGGAGCGCCTCGGGCTCCAATTCTTCTATGTCACTTTGACTGTCTGCTTCTTCCGCCAGACAGTCCCAGGTAATGGGGCTCAGGGCTAGCTGTGGAGCGTGGTCGAACAGCTGTTTGTAGGCCTTTTCGAGCTCCCATTCCTGCTCAACCAGGAACTCCAGGTCCTCTACATCACGGTCATCGGAAAGGTCTCCCAGTTCCTCATACCGGAGGTCCAGGAGTTGTTCCCGCCGCCACTCTGTGTCGTCCCCAAAACCGGGGTCTTTGTCCATCCTTGTATACAGCAGCCCTGTGCCGCCATAGTCGAAGCCTTTTGTTGGGCCGCTGTCTGCTGTGCTGGGCATTAGTTGGGACGTAAACCACTGGAGGGCTCTGTAGCTGGTGTCCAGTATAATTTCGCTCTGGACCAGTTCGCCTAGCTCCGTCAGCCATTCCTCTCGGGCTGTTCTCCCAAAAAGGGCACCCGTAAGTACCACTGGTGCTCGTACCTCTCCGTATAAGTGGGAAGGGCTTCTTCAGGGCAGTCCTCCTCCTGTTGGATGGCCTCGTCCCACATCTCCTGGCGGACAAAATCTTTCCACCAGTGCTCGTCCTGCCAGGTACCAGGTTTATCCGCCTGGGCCTGGGCCATCGCCCTCCTTACTCTTTGCTGGAACCGGTCTCTTATGGACGGGGGTCCCGTGTCCTCCCTTCGCTGGTCCATTTCTCTCAGTTCTTTGACCAAGGCCTTTTTGTTCTTTGAGCCGGCGGTTCCTCCACGGCCCTCTAATATGTATCTCAGCGTGTCCCTCTTGTAGTTGGCATAGCTGGCCATTCTGCGTTTCTTCTGGGGTTGGAGAGCTTATCCCACCGCTGCCACCAGTGTGACGGAACCGTTCCCTTCCGTCTGTCCTGGCTCTCCAGACACCCCTTCGTTGCGGTCAGCCCGGCTACTGGGAGCGCTGTCCTCAGCGCCTCGAGCAGCTTGACCTGCCTGCTTCTGTTCCTCTGCCCTGGAGCCGTTAGGAATCTCCAGAAGGCCGCTCTCTGCCGTCTGAGGGTGATAGTGTAGTGTAGCGTCGCTGAATGAAACACCAGACGCGGCTGTATGTTCCAACACAGGATCTTTTATAATGTAAAGCAGAACATACACGGTCCTTTTATATGGTACAGTCCCATTGTTCTCTCCCATGCCCGCCCCCAGACCCCTGGAGTGAATTCTGCACAGTGGCTAGCCATAGCCCAGGTTCTGATTGGTTGGTTCCAAGACCATTGAGAGGACCTGAAAGAAGCCTGCAGTCTTCACTTGGGTCCACTGGTTGTATGCAGATGCAGTCTTGACCTCACAGTGACCACATACAGCGATTTACACAACCCATTGTAAAGGGAATCAGATAGTGGGTGGCTGAGACAATGTGACTCCCAGCCTTTCAGAACAGGTAAACAGATAACAGATAAACAAAGAGAAAGCATGTCACGGAATGGCCCAGCACCCTCAGCCAGGGCGGTGCACAAGGACAGTGATGGCCATGGACAATTAGGTGCGGTGGCACGCACGGAGTTTTTAAAGTACTTTTTATTAATGTGGTGTGTGTGGTGTGATACAGTGTTCCCCGTTGATTGTGCAATGTGTTCCCCTTTGTCTGCCTTGCCCGCGCATTTTTCCGATTGCCTCGTGGTTGCAATCAGATTCTTCGATTCGGAAAATGGCCGATTCGAACCATCCGGCCGAATCGGCGACTCCCCGAACCGTAATGGCCAATGGTCCTGGGAGGGCGGCAGGGATTCCATTTGTATTGTAATTTGTGCAAGTTGATAAATGCCTGAGCTGTGAATAAAAAGCCAGATTTAGCAGTGCATCCAGCCTCGTCTGATGTGTTTATTTCCCCGCCGTATTTCATCGCCTGAGTATCCCCCGCGGTCTCAGGGTACGGTGTCCACCCAGATCCGAACCGAACCGAGCGCTCTGTGCCTGCATCGAGCATCAGGGCAGAGGCGCAGCGTATGGTGTTCGGTTCCCAGATAGACCGAGATCCGACCCGAAGGGCGCGGCCGTGTACCGCGCTTCGGTATTGCAAGAGACCGCGGTGAGATACGAATCCTTTGCCGATCCCGCAAGATCCGAAGCGGCTTCCAGTTCAGATCCGAAAAGTCTTCCACCGGAGATACGAAGATTCACCCGCACCTGGATCGGAAACGTTTCCCGCAGAAGATCCGAAACGTTTCCCATATAAGATCCGAATATTCCTCCGTGGTTGACAGATCCGATCTCCAAGATGTCCCACACCCACAAGGTCAGTGAACCAGCTGCTCGGGACGCTGAGTGCCGTAGGGCTCAGTGGTCGGGCTGGTTCTAGGCAGGGGTCCCCTCCACCGCCCGCTAACCCTTCCCGGGGTCACGCCAGGCCGCACGAGACGCCGAGTGCGCGTCACTCGGTAGTCGGGCCAGCGGTAAGCGACGGGGCCACGCAGATTGAGCACACCCGCAGGCGGAACAACATCCCATTCCGTCATAAAGCACCTTTGCATAATCCACAAATTACACAAACCTATTGTACATTCAATACAAAGGAAAGAATTTGACTCTAGTGGCGGGTAGTGTTTTTAAAAAACACATTTAACTAAAGAAATATAAGTATTTAAAGCTAAAAATGAACAATTGACAATACATTTAAAATCACACAATATAACTGAGCATAAGGTCTTCCCCAAAGCAGCGGTCTATGTCTTTTGGGGTTTTCGCCATGGAAATAAAATGTGACGGAACCGTTCCCTTCCGTCTGTCCTGGCTCTCCAGACACCCCTTCGTTGCGGTCAGCCCGGCTACTGGGAGCGCTGTCCTCAGCGCCTCGAGCAGCTTGACCTGCCTGCTTCTGTTCCTCTGCCCTGGAGCCGTTAGGAATCTCCAGAAGGCCGCTCTCTGCCGTCTGAGGGTGATAGTGTAGTGTAGCGTCGCTGAATGAAACACCAGACGCGGCTGTATGTTCCAACACAGGATCTTTAATAAACTAAAGCAGAACATACACGGTCCTTTTATATGGTACAGTCCCATTGTTCTCTCCCATGCCCGCCCCCAGACCCCTGGAGTGAATTCTGCACAGTGGCTAGCCATAGCCCAGGTTCTGATTGGTTGGTTCCAAGACCATTGAGAGGACCTGAAAGAAGCCTGCAGTCTTCACTTGGGTCCACTGGTTGTATGCAGATGCAGTCTTGACCTCACAGTGACCACATACAGTGATTTACACAACCCATTGTAAAGGGAATCAGACAGTGGGTGGCTGAGACAATGTGACTCCCAGCCTTTCAGAACAGGTAAACAGATAACAGATAAACAAAGAGAAAGCACCTTTGCATAATCCACAAATTACTCAAACCTATTGTATATTCTATACGAAGGAAAGCATTTGACTCTAGTGGCGGGTCGTGTTTTTAAAAACCACATTTAACTAAAGAAATATAAGTATTTAAAGCTAAAAATGAACAATTGACAATACATTTAAAATCACACAATATAACTGAGCATAAGGTCTTCCCCAAAGCAGCGGTCTATGTCTTTTGGGGTTTTCGCCATGGAAATAAAAGTCTTGGGGTTTGACGCGGGGAGCGCTACGTCAGTTCCATGACATAAAAGTCTTGGGGTTTGACGCGGGGAGCGCTACGTCAGTTCCATGACAGGGTGCTCAGACAGTATAATGCGGCGGAGAATAAAAGTCATCAGGCGAGGCTGGATGCACTTGGTAAATCTGAGTTTATTATTCACATCACATACATTTATCAACTTTACACAATTATGAATACAATGGGAATCCCTGCCCGCCCACACAAGTCCCATTGGCCCTCGCTGGCAGGAGGCACCCGGGCCCCGATTCGTATTGGCCGTTACGAATCGGAGAGTTGCCGATTCGGCCATTTTACGATCCGAGTATTCTGATCAGAACCACGAGGCGATCAGAAAATGGCGGCGGGCGAGGCAGACAAGGGAATTACATTTCACAATACCAACGGGGGACACTTTATTACACCACACACAATCCACATCTAAAATAAAAAGTACTTAAAACTCCGTGGGTCCCACAGCACCTAAGTGTCCATGGGTATGAGTGCCACTATGCACCGCCCCTGGCTGAGGGTGTTGGGCCATTCCGTGACAATGGGTAATAGGGCAGAGGATGGGGAAGCACTGCAGGATTACATGGGTAATAGGGCCGAGGATGGGGAAGCACTGCAGGATTACATGGGTAATAGGGCAGAGGATGGGGAAGCACTGCAGGATTACATGGGTAATAGGGCAGAGGATGGGGAAGCACTGCAGGATTACATGGGTAATAGGGCCGAGGATGGGGAAAGCACTGCAGGATTACATGGGTAATAGGGCAGAGGATGGGGAAAGCACTGCAGGATTACATGGGTAATAGGGCAGAGGATGGGGAAGCACTGCAGGATTACATGGGTAATAGGGCAGAGGATGGGGAAGCACTGCAGGATTACATGGGTAATAGGGCCGAGGATGGGGAAAGCACTGCAGGATTACATGGGTAATAGGGCAGAGGATGGGGAAAGCACTGCAAGATTACATGGTAATAGGGCAGAGGATGGGGAAGCACTGCTGGATTACATGGGTAATAGGGCAGGGATGGGGGGAAGCACTGCAGGATTACATGGGTAATAGGGCAGAGGATGGGAAAGCACTTTAGGATTACATGGGTAATAGGGCAGAGGATTGGGGAAGCACTGCAGGATTACATGGGTAATAGGGCCGAGGATGGGGGAAGCACTGCAGGATTACATGGGTAATAGGGCAGAGGATGGGGGGAAGCACTGCAGGATTACATGGGTAATAGGGCAGAGGATGGGGGGAAGCACTGCAGGATTACATGGGTAATAGGGCAGAGGATGGGGGAAGCACTGCAGGATTACATGGGTAATAGGGAGAGGATTGGGGAAGCACTGCAGCGTTACATGGGTAATAGGGCAGAGGATGGGGGGAAGCACTGCAGGATTACATGGGTAATAGGGCAGAGGATGTTGGAAAGCACTGCAGGATTACATGGGTAATAAGGCAGAGGATGGGGAAAGCCTGCAGATTCACTGGTAATAGGGCCGAGGATGGGGGAAGCACTGAGGATTACATGGTATGACGGAA
>RXON01002205.1:0-70913 GCA_009667805.1 Leptobrachium leishanense | reverse complement strand
CCCCCAGCACAGCAGACCCTCTTCCATTCAGGTGCAATCTATCACAACTATACAGATTGTACCCCAGTGCAAAATGAGCCCAGTGCTCTAAAAACCCAAAGCCCTCCGTCCTGCACCAAGCTTTAAGCCACGCATTGACCTCCATGATCTCCCGCTGCCTTTCCACTGTAGCACGTGGCACAGATAGGATCTCCAAAAATACTACCTTGGAGGACCTCTTCTTCAGTTTACTTCCTAATTCCCTGAAATCATTCTTCAGGTCCTTCCATCTTCCCCTTACTTTGTCATTGGTACCAATATGGACCATGACAGCTGGGTCATCTCCAGCCCCTCCCAATAATCTATCTACTCTGTCAACCACATGCCTAACACGGGCACCCGGCAGACAGCAAACTGTCCGGTTAAGGCGATCAGCGCGACAGATTACCCTGTCTACGCTCTTAATAATAGAGTCCCCTACCACCACAACCTGTCTAGGCTTACTTGCCCTCTTTATCCCTCCCTTACTTGGTGGGCTGATCCCCCTGCTGTTAGAGGGAGCAGCCTCCTCCAGTACTGCTACACCTGACCTCAAAGGGGCAAATCTGTTGGTGTGCACAAGAACAGGACTAGCCAACCTTTTCCTCTTCCCTCCCCCCCTGCTACCACGTGTCACTGACACCCAGCTACCAACCTGTTACCCAGTTAACTCCACTCCTCCCACACCCCTAGAATCCTCAACTATACTTTGCTCCGTGAGAAGCAGGCTCCTTTCAAGATTGTCAATCTGCCTCAGGGTAACAATTTGCCCTTCCAGATCTCCAATATGAGCTTCCAGAAGAGCTACACGTTCACACTTGCTACAGAGATATGGACCCTGGAAGGATTCCTCCAGACATGCATGAAGGCCTCCATGCCAGAACTCCCAGGCGCACCCCCTTGCTGTCTCCAAAGAATAAGAAGAGTCGACTGCAGTATGCCAAAAGTCATGAGGACAAACCACAGAAGTTTTGGGATAGTGTTCTGTGGACTGATGAAACAAAATTAGAACTGTTTGGGCCCATGGATCAACGCTATGTTTGGAGGAGGAAGAACAAGGCCTATGAAGAAAAGAGCACCATGCCTACTGTGAAGCATGGTGGGGGGGTCAATCATGGTTTGGGGCTGTTTTGCTTCTGCAGGTACAGGGAAGCTTCAGCGTGTGCAAGGTACCATTAATTCTCTTCAGTACCAGGAGATATTGAATGACAATGTGATGCAGTCCGTCACAAACCTGAGGCTTGGGAGACGTTGGACCTTTCAACAGGACAATGATCCCAAGCATACCTCCAAGTCCACTAGAGCATGGTTGCAGATTAAAGGCTGGAACATTTTGGAGTGGCCATCGCAGTCACCTGACTTAAATCCGATTGAGAACCTCTGGTGGGACTTAAAGAAAGCAATTGCAGTGCGCAAGCCTAAGAATGTGACTGAACTGGAGGCTTTTGCCCATGACGAATGGGCGAAGATACCCGTAGATCGCTGCAAGACACTTGTGTCAAGCTATGCTTCACGTTTAAAAGCTATTATAACTGTAAAAGGATGTTGTACTAAGTACTAAGATTGAATGTCACTTGGGGGTTGAATAAAACTGATAATGATGTGAGCACAGAAAAGACATTTGTGGTTATTTCATTATAAATGTTATGTTATATTTGTCTGACCTACACGTGCCTCTTTGATTTAATGGTAAGCAAGATGACTGAATGATCAAAATCAATGTCAAACTGGCCAAAACACTCAATTTCAGTGGGGGTTGAATAATTTTGAACACAACTGTATTCTTCAGGGTTGCGACACAGGGTTGCAACACAGGGTTATGCCAGTATCAGGGTGGTACAGCATAAAATGAGGACATACTTGTAGCAGATCTCAGTACCCCAACAGGGTAAATCTTCCAATGATGCTTCCTTGCAGGATCCCTCGTGTTCTCCCCAGGCAGACTTTCACGCCTTTCTCCAGTCCTTAGCTGCAGTTTAAAGACAGGTACATGACAGTCTGGCTAGCACCCCCAGAAATAAGCAGAGTCTGTAGATCTTTAGTCTTTCAGGGTTAGATTGGAGCAGACATTGAACACCTTTATTGTGTATATTCAGTTCCAGGAGGGGCTAAATACCTACAGTGGTGAGCGTGGAGCTCCCTAAGCAGGTTATTCGGCAAACGCTGGTGTTTGTGCCAAGTGTGAAATCTGGTAAACATGTGTTTTTAACCTCTGTAACAGTGACAAACACTTGCCTTTTCCTTTTTATGAAACCCCACACCATTGCAGAAGCTTCCCCTGCTGCTGGCTGGAGATTTGTTTTCTGAAAAGCTGGGGTTTGCTGCATAACCTCCGAGTTCGGAGGGGGGGGGGGCAGTAACTTTATAAACCAGATAAGGTTTTATCTAGCATGTTTCCCCTGTATTTTTATTGAAGGTCTTCATGGTCCGGCACATTCTGGAAGGTGTAAAGCCATGTATTACTTGATGGTTAAAGTGTCAGGAATTAAACAAATCTTGCTTTATTTTGTTGTGTCAGCCTGATGCCGCGGCCCCCTGTGATAGTGAAGCAGGGGCTGAGTTTAGCTATACGCTGCATCCAGTTTGGGTGTCTAGTAGTAGTAGCGCACCTTATAAACACTTTCTTATATTGTTATTGCTACCTCACTAGCCATAGGGCAGTGGTTCTCAGGTCCCCCCCTAAAGGGCCAGATATGAGGCACAGGGGATATGATTTGCTGCTCAGTGATTGCAGGATTCAGTGTCTGACAATTTATCATGTAAGGAACATTTATTTCATGCACTACTTGGGGGGGGGGGGACAGACCACAAATTTTTTACTAATCAATGCTTTGTGGCGGCGGGTGACTCGCCCTGGATGCGGCTGCTGTTATTTTCTGTATGGGATACCTGCAGCAGATTATCTGCGCCCCCCCCCCCCCGGCTGTAATAGCAAGCGTTTGGGTTTTCTTTACATTACCTGATGATATTTGCCTGTAAAATATGTAAATCTCATAATTGCCTCCTGCTTTAAGTAACCCCTTAGTGACCGGGCGGTTTTACACAAATCCGTCCTTTAGTGACCGCTGCTGTTTTTTAACATTTCTGCGCAGTTCATGTTTAGGTCAAATTTTCCTCTTACTTATTTATTCAACCCACACATATTATACACCCTTTTTCCCGCCATTAAATGGACTTTCTAGAAATACCATTATTTCCATCATATCGAATAATTTACGACAAATAAAAAAAATAAAAAAAAATGAGAAAAATGGTAAAAACACTTTTTCGTAATTTAATCCCCAAAATCTACAACCACCTAAAAGACCCTGGCTAAATAGGATCAAAATTTTGTCCTGAAACTAGAAATACCCAATTTTAATACATCGACTCTGAGGCTCCTATTGCTTCTCTTTCTTGCTTTATTAAACATAGCAGCAAGTGGCAACTAGCAAGAACTTGGAAATATGAAGCATTTATATTGAAATAAAAGAAAAAACACATAACAGTAATAACAGGTATAGATGGTATCTTCCGACACCCCTTCACTCCTTTGGATCGGTCCTCCTTCCTGTCAGAGCCCATCAAACCCGGTCAACATCCCTCCTACTTCCTCTTTCTTAGCTGCTCGGCTAAGTCCGATCCCTTCTGGGGGCCCAGACTCCATCACTAAGGGATCTGGCTCGCGTGATTGGCCTTTTGGCAGCGACAAGACTGGCGGTGACACCAGCCCCCCTACACTATCGGGCCCCCTTTTTCTCAGGAGGGGTCTCCCCTACACTGCTCGGATCTGTCTCTCGGGAGAGGCCAGACTAGATCTGGAATGGTGGACCGATCACCTCCACTCCTGCAACGGCAGGCCTATCCTGGTATCGCCCACGACGATTACCCCAGGTTGGGGTGCTTATTGCGAAGGTTCCTCCACAGGAGGTCGCTGGTCCGCTCAGGAACGTCACCTACACATGAACGGCTTGGAACTCTTGGCAGGACTCTTTGCGCTCCAGAGTTTTCTCAAGGATCACACACATCGCTCAGTCCTCCTCCGGATGGACAATTTCCCGGCGGTCCGATACATCAACTCGCTGGGCGGTCCTCGCTCCCTACTTCTGACGACAATGGCTTCCCGCCTTTGGGAATGGTGTTTTCAGACAGGGATCGTAGTCCAGGCGCAGTTTATTCCGGGTATCTCGAATCAATTCGCAGATTGGAACTCGAGACACACGGAAGACTCCGGGGATTGGCAGCTGCGACCGTCAGTGTTTTCCGGCGTGGCGGCCCTCCGGGGGCCGTTTCACGCAGACTTATTTGCCTGCCGTCTCAACGCTCATCTCCCGCTCTTCTACAGTTGGCGTCCAGACCCACTGGCCGAAGCAACGGACACTTTCCTGCAGGATTGGTCCGGGGCTCGCCAGTACACCTTCCCGCCATTTCAGTTGATCGCTCGCATGCTGCGACAGGTCAGGACCCAGCAGGTCCAGGTGGTTTTAATCACCCCGTTTTGGCAGAACCAGCATTGGTTCCCGATCCTGTTGGAACTCCTAGTGGATATTCCACGTTATCTCCCGTCTCTCCTGGTAGACTCATCCGGACACCCTCACCCGCTACTATCCACAGGCCACAGTCTGTTGTTGGCCTCGCTGGTATCGGGACGCCCGGGGAGCCAGAGAGATTTCGGAACTAGATCCTGTTATAAATCAGCTTGGCTCACCTGGCATCATTGGTGTCTGTCAAGGGATCAGGATCCCTTCCAGGCCCCTTTGAGCTTCGTATTGGACTTCCTTACAGAAATCTTTGATCAAGGTAAAGCTTATCGCACGCGCCCCCGCAATGACACCTAATTACTCCGGCGGCGGTTCCAGGTGCTGGGCTGACATCGAGGAGACATCGGGGCCGAACGCTGGCCCCAAAGAGGACGCGCTCAGCTGAGCTGAGCACGTCCACCGCAGCGAAGTGGTTAAACCAAACCTGGTCATGTTTGGTATCATTGGAAAGGCCATGATCAGACCATCTAGCGGCCATGGATCGGGAGATGGGGGATCCTTTGGATCACCTTATCTCAACATGGCAGCTAGTTGGTTAACTGGCCCACTGACATCCTCACACATATGGTGAGGTTGGTAGTGGATGGGGGGGGGGGCCTGGAGGCTTGACTGACATCCAAGATGTCCAGGACCTTCAGGTTCAAATCGTGTTTTGGCAACAATTACTGCCGAAAGGCGATCCGGCAGCGAAATTGTTAATGCTATAAACCGTTTAAAAGGGGAGACACTCTCCTTTCCAGCGGTGCTAAAAGCATCACTGTAGCTTCAATGGTTGGGGAGATTGGAGGGGGACTCCTTGGGAGCCCTCTTTGATTTCAATGGGGGCACCTGCTGATGACGTCACCACACAGCGTGGTGATGTCATCGAGCTCGCCGGCCCATGTAAATCACATGGGCAGGCTTCCTCCCTGCCAGATCTGCGAGGGATCCAGCGAGGGAAGTATGGAAATTCATAATGTCTGGAAATTCATAATGGCTCCAGGACAGAGAACCAGAAGCAGGCGGGTCAAGCTGCTCGAGGCACTGAGCACGGAGCTCCCAGTAGCCGGGCTGACCGCAACGAGAGGGTGTCTGGAGAGTCAGGACAGATGGGAAGAGATGGCTTAGAAGAGGCGCAAACTGAAAGCATAATTAGTCCCACAATAAGGCGGCCTTATTTAGCGGAGTATGACAGGCACAAACAGCTCCTCCTGCTTCCTCTAGTGGCAGATACAGAGTATGACTGGTACAAGATGCTTCCTCTAGCGGCGGATACAGAGTATGAAAGGCACAAACTGCTCCCCCAGCTCCCTCCAGTGACTGACCAATACAGAGTACGACAAGCACAAACTGCTCTCCCTGCTCCCTCTAGTGGGGGTACAGAGTATGACAGGCACAAGCTGCTCCCTCTAGTGGCAGATACAGAGTACGACAGGCACACGCTGCTCCCTCTAGTGGCCAATACAGAGAATGACAAGCAAAAGCTGCTCCCTCTAGTGGCGGATACAGAGTATGACAAGCACAAATTGCTATACCTGCTCCCTCTAGTGACAGATACAGAGTATGACAGACACAAGCTGCTCCCTCTAGTGGCGTATACGGAGTATGACAGGGACAGAACAGTCACGTTCAATTTATTAGCCCATAAAAAGTTAAAAGTTCATTTGTTCAAGGTCATTTCCTTTACACAATTTATGTCTGTATGATCACTGGGTGTATTGTGTTTCCCCTCGCAAATTCCT
Source organism: Leptobrachium leishanense (assembly GCA_009667805.1). Classification (NCBI taxonomy): domain Eukaryota; kingdom Metazoa; phylum Chordata; class Amphibia; order Anura; family Megophryidae; genus Leptobrachium; species Leptobrachium leishanense. Next base: position 64,654 of record RXON01002205.1, on the reverse strand, counting down.
CGCACCAAAACGCATCTGCAATCCCTCACAATTTAATAACACCCAAATTGCCCAGTTTTCGTTCCCAAGTGTAGAATTCGTTAGTACAATTTGTATCGTACGTTTATGGTTGTTTATTAGGTTCTTTGCCAAATCTGCCTTGCCCAGCCATCGTAGTTTATCTGCCCAGAGCAACCGTGCTGCAGCCGGCCGAAACCAAGCACAGCTGACATTCCTTGCACCCTGCACCGCTCAGCCCCTGTTCCTGCCACCGGAGTGCTTTTTGGGCAGAGGGGTACAAGCTGCTCCCTCTAGTGGCGGATACAGAGTATGAAAGGCACAAACTGCTCTCCCTGCTCCCTCTAGTGGCTAATACTGAGTATGACATGCACAAAATGCTCCATCTAGTGGGTGTGACCACTATGACATGCACAAAATGCTCCATCTAGTGGGGGTGACCACTATGACCGGCTCAAACTGCTCCCCCTGCTCCCTCTAGTGGCGGATACAGAGTATGACATGCACACACTGCTCCCTCTAGTGGCGGATACAGAGTATGACAGGCACAAGCTGCTCCCCCTGCTCCTTCTAGTGGCAGATACAGAGTAGGACAGGCACACACTGCTCCCTCTAGTGGCGGATACAGAGATGACAGGCACAAGCTGCTCCCTCTAGTGGCAGATACAGAGTACAACAGGCACACGTTGCTCCCCCTAGTGGCGGATACAGAGTACGACAGGCACAAACTGCTCCCATGCTCCCTTTAGTGGCGTATACAGAGTCTGACAGGCATAAAATGCTCCCTCAAGTGGGGGTACAGTGTATGACAGGCTCAAACTGCTCCGCCAAGTATAACAGGCAAAAGCTGCTCCCTCTAGTGGCTGATAGAGTACAATTTATGTCTGTATGATCCCTGGGTGTATTGTGTTTCCCCTCGCAAATTCCCCGAACCAAACGCGTCTGCAATCCCTCACAATTTAATAACACCCAAATTGCCCAGTTTTCGTTCCCAAGTGTAGAATTCGTTAGTACAATTTGTGCTCATATGTTTATGGTTGTTTATTAGGTTCTTTGCCAAATCTGCCTTGCCCAGCCATCGTAGTTTATCTGCCCAGAGCAACCGTGCTGCAGCCGGCCGAAACCAAGCACAGCTGACATTCCTTGCACCCTGCACCGCTCAGCCCCTGTTCCTGCCACCGGAGTGCTTTTTGGGCAGAGGGGCCCTGGGAACATGGTGCCACTGTGGGGTGAGTTCTAGAGAGGAGCGCCACCTAGATCACCCCCCAATCAGCCGCTGGACTCAGGTCAGGTTTCCCAGCCGCAGAGGAGATCCGGCGCCCGAGTCAGAGCTCACACTCCAGGGGATGGAATTTCCCAGGCAGGAAGCAGCCCAGGGCGGGCTAGACAGTGTGGCACCAAGAGCTGGGAGCATGTTAAGCATACAAAAAGTGCTCGGGCTAGAGGCAGAACTGGCACCGGGGTGTCGGGGGCAGGCATGGGAGAGAACAATGGGACTGTAACCATATAAATGGACTGTGTGCTGTTTTTCAATAAACCAACTTGCTTAACCTATACTGCATCTCGACGAGTATTTGGTTAGAGGGACTATCTGCTAGGTATTTCCTAATGGCTGACTCAATATATTCCAGCAAGGGACCTGACGCCGGCTCACTACTGCTGCTCACTGCAGAGCAACCCCGGCACCTAAGGCGGATCTTCTCCCTCCGAGTAGCGACGTCCGTCACAGACAGGCACAAGCTGCTCCCTCTAGTGGTTAATACCGAGAATGACAGGCACTAGCAGCTCCCTCTAGTGGTCAGTACAGAGTATGACAAGCACCATCTGCTCCCTCAAGCGGCCAATACAGAGTATGACAGGCACAAGCTGCTCCCTCTAGTGGTGGATATAGAGTATACCAGGGAGAACTGCTCCCTCTTGTAGCGGATACAGAGTATGACAGGGACAAACTTCTCCCCTGCTCCCTCTAGTTACAGAGTATACTCTAGATACAGAGTATGACCGGCTCAAACTGCTGCCTCTATTAGCCAATACTGAGTTTGACAGGCACAAGCTGCTCCCTTTAGTGGCGGATACAGAGTATGACAGTGTGACAGAACAGCAGTCACGTTCAATTTATTAGCCCATAAAAAGTTCATTTGTTCAAAGTCATTTTGTTTATACAATTTATGTCTGTATGATCCCTGGGTGTTGTGACAGATCTCTGTACCCCAACAGGGTCACATCTGCCAATGCCACTTCCTTGCAGGACCCCACATGTTCTAACCCAGCCAGACTCCTGTGCCTTCCTCCAGTAAGTAAGCTTAAGAACCGAGACCCATAGAGCCTCCTAGCACCCCTAGAAATAAGGCGGGGCTGTATATCTGTGGTCTTTGGGTTAGAAATGGGACTGGTTTGCTTTAATCAGAGACATTTATACAGTCACACATGGGTCACTTACATACACAAAATCACAACATCTTTTAAGGGAGGTTCTGGTGTAATCTAATTACATTTAGGTAGACGGTTACATTCAAAATTACGTAACATTTCTAAAGGAGTCAAAACAAGGGATTATGATCGCAGGTACACAAGGGCCAGACAATAGATAATGAGGGAGTATTTGCATAATCCAGATCACACAAATTTGATGACATTGCTCTGGTTCAACAAAGAAAGAAGATTGAAACTAAATCACAAAGTATTCCTACATAATCACAAAATCACACATTCTGCACATAAAACGGCAATGAAAATAACCTCAGCTCTGCACCTCCAAAACACATCTCTAAATTTACATTCACATACCGTAATAAAATACATTTAAAAATCACACCACACATTATTAATGAACATAAAGTGTCTTGGGGTTTGAAGCGTGAAGCGCTACGCCAGTTCCATGACCGGTGTATGGTGTTTCCCCTCGCAAATTCCCCACACCAAACGCGTCTGCAATCCCTCACAATTTAATAACACCCAAATTGCCCAGTTTTCGTTCCCCAAGTGTAGAATTCGTTAGTACAATTTGTGCCCGTATGTTTATGGTTGTTTATTAGGTTCTTTGCCAAATCTGCCTTGCCCAGCCATCGTAGTTTATCTGCCCAGCGCAACCATGCTGCAGCTGCGGCCGGCCAAAACCAAGCACAGCCGAGATTTCTTGCACCCTGCACCGCTCAGCCCCTGTTCCTGCCACCAGAGTGCTTTTTGGGCTGTGGGGCTCTGGGAACATGGTGCCACTGTGGGGTGAGTTCGAGAGGAGCGCCACCGAGTTCACCTCCCAATCAGCCGCTGGACTCAGGTTGGGTTTCCCAGCCGCAGAGGAGATCCGGCGTCTGAGTCAAAGCTCGCACTCCGGGGGGGGGGGGGGAATTTCCCAGGCAGGGAGCAGCCCAGGGCGGACCAGACAGTGTGGCACCAAGAGCTGGGACCAGGTTAAGCATACAAAAAGTGCTCGGGCTAGAGGCCGTGGCAGAACTGGCGCCAGGGTGTCTGGGGGCGGGCATGGGAGAGAACAATGGGACTGTAACCATATACATGGACTGTGTGCTGTTTTTCAATAAACCAACTTGCTTAACCTATACTGCATCTCGACGAGTATTTGGGACTATCTGCTAGGTATTTCCTCCTGGCTGACTCGATATATTCCAGCAAGGGACCTGACATCTGCTCGCTACCGCTGCTCACTGCAGAGCAACCCCGGCACCTATGGTGGATCTACTGCCTCTGAGTAGCAGCGTCCGTCACAGACAGGCACAAACTGCTCCCTCTGATGGCTAATATAGAGTATGATAGGGACAAACTGCTCCCTCTAATGGTGGACAGTATGACTGGCACAAGCTGCTCCCTCTAGTGGCGGATATAGAGTATGACTGGCACAAACTGCTCCCTCTAGTGGCCAATACAGAGTATGACAGGCACAAGCAGCTTCCTCTAGTAGCAGATACAGAGTATGACCAGCACAGGTGGCTCCCTCTAGTGGCTAGTACAGAGCATGACAGGCACCAACTGCTCAAGTGGCCAATACCGAGTATGACAGGCACTAGCTGCTCCCTGTAGTGGCGGATACAGAGTATGACCATGTGACAGAACAGTCACGTTCAATTTATTAGACCATAAGTTAAAAGTTCATTTGTTCAAGGTCATTTCGTTTAAACAATTCATGTCTGTATGACCCCTGGGTGTATGGTGTTTCCCCTCGCAAATTCCCCAAACCAAACGCGTCTGCAATCCCTCACAATTTAATAATCAAATGACCCAGTTTTCTTTCCCAAGTGTAGAATACGTTAGTACAATTTGTGCCCTTATGTTTATGGTTGTTTATTCGGTACTTTGCCAAATCTGCCTTGCCCAGCCATCGTAGTTTATCTGCCCAGCACAACCCAGCTGCAGCTGCCGCTGGCCAAAACCAAGCACAGCTGACATTCCTTGTACTCTGCACCGCTCAGCCCCTGTTCCTGCCACTGGAGTCACTGTGTGGTGAGTTCTAGAGAGGAGCAACACTGAGATCATCACCTCCCAATCAGCCGCTGGACTCAGGTCAGGTTTCCCAGCCGCAGAGGAGATCCGGTGCCTGAGTCATAGCTCGCACTCCAGGGTGGGGGAAATTTCCCAGGCAGGGAGCAGCCCAAGGCGGGTCAGACAGTGGCACCAAGAGCTGGGACCATGTTAAGCATACAAAAAGTGCTCGGGCTAGAGGCAGTGGCAGAACTGGCGCCGGGGTGTCTGTGGGCAGGCATGGGCGAGAACAACGGGACTGTAACCCTATAAATGGACTGTGCTGTTTTTCAATAAACCAACTTGCTTAACCTATACTGCATCTCGACGAGTATTTGGGACTGCTAGTTATTTCCTCCTGGCTGACTCGATATATTCTAGCAAGGGACCTGAAGCCGGCTCACTACCGCTGCTCACTGCAGAGCAACCCCGGCACCTAAGGTGGATCTTCTCCCTCCGAGTAGCGGCGTCTGTCACAGACCGGCACAAGCTGCTCCCTCAAGTGGCCACTACAGAGTATGACAGGCACAAGCTATTCCCTCTAGTGGCCAATACTGGTATGACAGGCACTAGCAGCTCCCTCTAGTGGCCAGTACAGCGTACAACAGGCACTAACTGCTGCCTCTTTTGGCCAATACAGAGTATGACAGGCACTAGCAGCTCCCTCAAGTTGCCAGTAAAGAGTATGACAGGCACAAGCTGTTCCTCTGCTCCCTCTAGTGGCAGATACAGAGTATGACCAGCACAGGTGGCTCCCTCTAGTGGCCAGTACAGAGCATGACAGGCACCAACTGCACCCTCAAGTGGCCAATACAGAGTATGACAGGCGCAAGCTGCTCCCTCTAGTGGCGGATACAGAGTATGACAGGCGCAAGCTGCTCCCTCAAGCGGCCAATACAGAGTATTGTTACCGGAGTCAAACTGGTTCACTTTCAAGACGGCACCGGACCGGACACAAGCAAGGATTGTCTGAACACGAGTCTCTTCAGGAAAGGCAAACTTTATTGTGTCGTCACACAAATGCTCACACAGGATTGAATCGCAAAGAGTGAGCCCCGTCTCCCCCCGACAAGGGGTCTTATACCCCAAAATACGTAATTAGGTACATCCCAATTAGCCCACCTCCCGATGACACTTTATTCCACCCCACGTGGGTTAATACCTCCCCTCGTTAGTACAAAGAAATTCCTTACATTGGTAATAAATTGGCAAATGTCATGTTAGTCTGACAGTCTGTGATTTGCTGCTGCACTTACTCTGGGCCGTGCCCACCTCCCTAAAAACTGTGTTTGTTATAGATTAGAGCATGGCCTGGTTTCTACGCTCTCTTTGTCTTACTGCGAGTCTCTGTGACCTTGCTGTTTCCATTCATCTTTCCTGTCTTTCCGTGCCAAGAGCTGGCCGGATTCTTCCTCATTTTATTGCTAGTTCTCCTAATCAACCACATTCCTAAGATTCTATGTAAGTTTCGTTTCTAATGTCTACAAAAATCTACTCTAGTTATTTGCAAGTGAACCAATATTCTGAACAAGATGGCCGCTTGGCTCATAATAGCGACCATCTTCCAGCCTGATTCCACTTCAGTATGACAAGCGCAAGCTGCTCCCTCAAGTGGCGGATACACTGACAGGCAAAAACTGCTCCCCCTGTGTGACAGAACAGCCATCACTGGCAAGTTATTGGCAGATAAAACGTTAAAAGTTTGTTGGTTCAATGTTAAAATTCGTTTATACAATTTATGTCTTCATGATCCCTGTGTTTATTGTGTTTCCCCTCGCAATTCCACGCACCAAACGCACCTGCAATGCCTCACAATTTAATACCACCTAAATTGCCCAGTTTTCGTTCCCAAGTGTATATTTTGTTTGTACAATTATAAAATTTAGCTAAGTATGACGGTAAGTTAGAATTTTAATAAAGGACTCAGAGGCGAGTATTGCATTCTCTTTTCTTGCTTTTAATTAGCAGCAAACATACATGTCGAAAATAACAGACATTTAAACAAAATATTTGGTAACAATGGAGTATTCTAACCCCCTTTCCCAGTGAGACAGTCCAGTACTCTGTAGCCTATATATACATCCAGCTTCCCGCCTTTTCTCCCTCTATTCTTTGCTTGTTAACGGATCCACAGGCATAGATAACCATGAGGAAAAACGATCCATCCGGACCTTGAAGACAGGAATCGCCACCAGATGAAGTTTAACATCTCACTGAGCTGAAATCAAAAAGAAGTGAGAAACCAACGCGTGATATAGAACGCGAGCAAAACCTAGAGTCCGCCCTGGGAGGGCAGGGTGGGCAATACTCGCCTCTGAGTCCTTTATTAAAATTCTAACTTACCGTCATACTTGGCTAAATTTTATAATTTTAATACAAGGTCTCAGAGGCTCCTATTGCAAGTTCAAAGCTGATCCATAAGAGCGGACGACCAATGAACTATAGGCTTAAAATAAAAGGTCCGAAAAGTGGTCTCACGAGACCAATCCGCCGACCTAAGCAGATCCTCTAAACGACAACCCGCCACCATAGCCGAAGATGCCGTGGCGCTGCGAACAGAGTGTGCCCCAAACCTATTCACGTCCACTCCCGCCAGGGCCAACAACCACTTCAACCAACGCGCCAGCGTAGTGGAACCGACCGCGGCATGAGGAGAGCGATACAAAATAAATAGCGGCGATACCCCTGGAGAGCGCAGTGTGATGGTACGGGTCTCAAAAACTTTTAAGCACGCCACCGAACATAAAGCAGGTTGAGCCGGGAACGCCGGATAAAACACTGATGTTAAGGACGTTTTGGTACGACGCAAGACATCAAAACGAACCCCTTCTGGAACAAATGATCTGACCTGAAAATCCAAAGCCCTGACATCCCCTACTCTTTTACACGAAACAAGGCAGAGGAGGGCCAAAAGCTTGGCCGAGATCTGTCAGAGAGATTCTCATTAGACGGCCATGCCAGTAAAAACGTGAGCAACATAGTGACATCCCATGTCTCCGAATATCGAGGGAGCGGAGGTATCGAACACCTAATGCCTCTCAGTAAACGACAGACCAAGGGATGTTTGCCCACAGGAATTCCTAAGAAACCCTCATGATAAACCGAGAGGGCCGATCTATAAACATTAAGAGTCCTATAAGCTCTACCCTCGTCAAAGCATTCTGAAAGGAAGTTCAGGATGTAGTGTAGAGGGGCTCGAAAGGGATCCTGATCCCTCGACACACACCAAACAGACCACTGGGTCCAGGCCGAGTCATAGCAGGACAAGGTGCCCGGGGCCCATGCTGCCCGTAGTAGAGCTCTAGCTCGGACCGAAACCTCTCCGGTCGTCCCGGATGTCCCGAGACCAAAGAGATTAGGACCGGGCACGTGCCCTGTGACAACAGCGGGTGGGGCTGTCCCAACCCGTCCACCAGTAGATCCGGAAGATCCGGCAGTAAGCGCGGGACATCCACCAGGAGTTCCAGTAGCAGAGGAAACCAAGGTTGGTTGGGCCAGAATGGAGCCACTAGAACCAACTCCGCCTCCTGCGTGCGGATCTGGTGTAACGTCCGAGCAATGAGTTGAAATGGGCGAAAAGCATAATGTCGAGGACCCCCCCCCAGTTCTGCAGAAAGGCGTCCGTGGCTAGGGCCATGGGGTCCGGCCGCCAACTGTAAAACTGGGGTAGCCGATTGTTGAGCCGGGAGGCGAATAGGTCTATTTGAAATGGACCCCATAACTCTGACACACTTGTAAAAGTTAACGAGTGTAAACGCCAATCCCCGGAGTCTTCCGTGTGTCTCGAACTCCAGTCTGCTAAGAGGTTCGACACACCCGGAATGAATTGGGCCTGAACCACTTTTCCTCTCTGGAAACACCAGTCTCAGAGTCGTGTCGCCATCCCTGTGAGGAGGGAGGACCGAGGCCCCCCTAGAGCGTTTATGTATCTGACCGCTGGAAAGTTGTCCATCCGCAAAAGGACGGACAGCCGATCCGGCGGTTTCAGAAAACTCTGTAAGGCGAATAGACCTGCCAACAATTCTAGTCCGTTGATATGGAAATTCGCTTCTTGGGGGGACCACGGGCCCCCCGTCAGCAAATTCCCGCACCTTGCTCCCCAACCTGAAAGGCATGCATCCGAATCTATCGTCACCGAAGGTGGGGGAACTGTAATAGGTCTGCCGTTGCAGGATCGGAGGTTCTCGATCCACCAATGGAGATCCTCTCGCTCCCTCCGTGAGAAGCACCTGATCCGAATAATCGAATCCCTTCCTTAGGAAAAGGGCCGTCAGGCGTTGGAGGGCCCGATAGTGGAGAGGTGCAGGATGCACCACCAATTTCGTAGCCGCCAATAGTCCTATGACCCTTGAGAGCTCTCGCAGTGTCGGAGAGACACTGGCGAGTAGCGCACGGACCTCTTTTAAAATGGCCTTGCCTTTGTGAACCGGCAGTTTGAGTGACATCGGTATGGGATGTACCATGAGACCCAAAAATTCCAGGTACCTGACTGGATGAAGAATAGATTTCTCTTTGTTCACAAGAAATCCCAATTCTTGTAACAGAGTGATTGTCTGACGAATTTGGAGTATAAGGGTTTGTGCAGACTCTGCCATTAGAAGTATGTCGTCCAGGTAAATGATGAGACGTACCCCTTGAGATCTGAGATGGCTCACCACTGGTTTCAGCAGCTTGGTGAAGCACCAGGGTGCTGAAGACAGCCCGAATGGGAGGCACCGAAAACGCCATGTGACGTTGTTCCAATGGAAACAGAGTAACTCTCTGGATTCCTCTGCCATAGGAACCGTCAGATAGGTGTCCTTCAAATCTATCTTTGCTAACCAGTCTCCTTGATGAAGGACATCTTTCAATAAGTGTAAGCCCTCCATCTGGAAATGGTTGTAAACCACCGATAGATTCAGATCTCTCAGGTTGAGCACGGGTCGACTTCCCCCACCCTTCTTGGGTACCAGGAATAGATTGCCCAGAAATTTTCCTTCTTGTGTAGACCGCTCTATAGCCCCTTTTCGTAAAAGGTCTGAGACTTCCTCCTCTATCAATACCCTTTCTGCTTCCGAGAAAGTCATCGGAGGGGGAAAGGATCTTTGAACGGGAGCAGAAACGAAGTCTATGTGAAAACCCGTCACCGTGTCTAACACCCAAACATCTGATGTGATCCTTCGCCAGCGTGTTAGACATGAACATAAACGACCTCCCACTTGAACCTCCGAAGGAGGAATCAACAAACTGTGTACCTTGATATCTGCATCTGGAACTGCGTCCACCCCGGTAACCTCGGAAGTTGCGAAAACCTCTGGCACGCCAGGGTCGTGAACGAGATGGGAAGAAGTTGGCAACTCTGGTCTCAGATTGCGAGGCGTCATATGCCACTGACCCTCTTGACGCATCGTACGCCACGGAGCCTGTAAATTGGCGGGAGATGCCTGCTGATCCTCGGCCGGCAGCGCGACCCCTGACCCTGCCGGCCCTAGCGAAAACACCCGCTGTAAAGACTTTTTTAATAGATGTCGTGACTTTCTCCATCGTGGTGAATGCCCCTGTGTATTCGGACATGTCTCGTAGGAAACCTGGGCCAAATAACCATCCTTGGGCTTTTGCACCCAATTCATTGTCCGCCACTGCCGCCAGCTGCGGATCCATCTTTAATAAAATGCATTTGCGGCGCTCTGTCGCCAGGGCCGAGTTAGTGTTACCCACAAAACTCAGAGCCCTTTGCACCCAGTTTGTCACGTCATAAGGGTCTAGTGTAGCATCTGCCAACTTTGCTTGTTCCGCAACATCTAGGAGTTTGGCTAGTGGGCCAATCACATCTAAAAGCTTGTCTTGACAGTTTTTAAATGCTAAATCAACTCCTCTATTTTGGGACCAGCCTTTATTCTCTACAAATTTTATGAATTTTTTATCAAAGTCAGGGGTCAAGCACGTTTTTCCTACGGTAGTAGGTCGGGGACACTCTGCTCTCATTCTGTTCATGGTGGTTTTATCCAACGGTTTACGCACTCTCGCATCAACCCAAGCTTCCACATGCGGGGTGAGGGTCCATTCAGTGGAGCGAGGGTGGGACAGATCTTCCGGGGTAAACATGGGATTACCCATAGGGTCATAAATAGGTCCAGATTTATCAGACCTTTGATGGGGCGTAATAGGTAAATCAGAAAATTCCTCATCTGAGGCATACACTTCTAAAGTGTCTTCTCTGTTCTCCTCCCCTGAGAAGGGGGGATTATCTTGTCCACTGGAGGTGGAAGGGCGTTCGTGTGAGTGGGAAGATTCATAGTGCTTAACTCGCTTAGCAGAATCAGACTCCACATGGTGCGTTTTTTGATTGCGCTTTTTTGGCAAGAGTGTCCCCGGCATAGACTCCCTGGGCAGTGTCACGGGGATGCCAGCCCCTCCAGCCCTGCGCATTTCGTTTTTATTGGGCTGTTTCCCCGTGGTTAGGGGAGAATCAGGGAGCCCCACCTCAGTGGGTACAGTGCTCATATCGTTATCTGGATGAACCAGGGCAGCATCAGATTTAACCTCCGAAATTGCATCCCTAAGGGATTGGCAGAAAGAAGTAGAAAGAGCTGATACAGCTTTAAAGACAGAGTTTTCAATTGATGACTGAATATGGGGTTCTAAATTGAGTTTAGGAGGAATGGGGTCAGCGGCTCTAGAGCCCGATGGGGTACCAGCCTTATCATGGTGATTATCCAGCTGTGAGGAGCAGTCCTCCGAATCAGTGTCCCGTTCGGGGGAAGAATCCTTAGCCACCAAGCGAGGAGCTGACTTAGATCATTCTCTTAGGCAACGTGATGCAACACTAAAATGCCGGCGGAACTAAGCGCGCGAAGTACCGCGCATGCGCCCCGCCCCTAGCAACGGCTTCCGCCGCGAGGAAATAAACCCACAAGTAAATAACTCTGCAAAAACCTGTTTTAACTGTTCCCACAGCGAAGGGAACATTACCAACACCTAACTAAACCACTCCGGTCGCCTCAGTTAACGCTGGACGACCGGCATAAACCAATTAAATATACCATAAATATAGGAGAAAGAAAACTATACTTATCTTCTCCAGCAGCAAAAAAAGAGGGAGAAAAGGCGGGAAGCTGGATGTATATATAGGCTACAGAGTACTGGACTGTCTCACTGGGAAAGGGGGGTTAGAATACTCCATTGTTACCAAATATTTTGTTTAAATGTCTGTTATTTTCGACATTTATGTTTGCTGCTATATTAAAAGCAAGAAAAGAATGCAATAGGAGCCTCTGAGACCTTGTATTAAAATTTGTGCTTGTATGACTGATGTTAATTAAGTTCTTCGCCTCCCCTGCCATGCCCAGTCACCGTGGTTTATCTGCCTAGTGCAACCCTGATACAGCTGCCACCGACCGAGACCAAACACAGCCGACATGCCCAAATCCTGTGTCGGAATCAGAGCCGGCACTGCAGGAGGGTGGAATTTCCATGTCAGGGAACAGCCTAGGGCGGGCCAGACAGTGTGGCACCAAGATGTGGGCTAGAGATAGGGACAGTGGCAGCCCAGGTTAAGTATATAAAAAGGACTAGGACTGGAGGCAGTGTTAAAACTGGTACCAGGATGTCTGAGGGCGGGCATAGGAGAGAACAATGGGACTGTACCGTATAAATATACCATGTCTGTGCTGTTCAAAAATAAACCAACCTGCTTAACCTGTACTACGCCTTGACGAATATTTGGGAAGAGGGACTATCTGCTAGGTATTTCCTACAGCTGACTCCCTAGCTTCCAGCAAGGGACCTGACGCCGGCTCGCTACCACGGCTCACTGCTGAACAACCCCGGCATCTACGGCGGATCTACGCCGAGTAGTGGCGTCTGTCACATTGGTGGCAGCACGGTGGGATCTCCGAGACCAGCCCAGCAGGGGAAGATCTAGCCGCTGGCTTGACCCCGGTCTCGGACACCGCAACCAGCAGAGAGCCTGCAGCAGCTCAACCCAAGAGGGGATTCTGAGACCAGCCCAGTAGGGGGAAATATAGCCGCCGGCTTCACCCCAGTTTCAGATACCCACCCAGAGTCTACAAGGTTTTCCCGGCCAGAGGCGGTGAGAACCGTATAGCATGGCGCTACAGCAGCCTAAAAAGGACCACGCTGAAGGAGTTGCTGGAGGCAAGAGGAAAAGCGGCCAGTGGAAAATCAAAGGAGATCAACATCAAGGAACTGATGGAAGACGATCCAGTAAGCATGGCCCCCTCAAACTTCAGAAACCTCTGAGTGGCGGCGGCAGGTCCAACAGACATAATTGCTGACGTCCTGGCTAGCACGCATCAACTCTGTCAGGCCGAGATATAACACTGGTCTGGTGGGTTGACCGCATCCCGCAGCACAGGGCCCCTCAAGCAGAAGATTCCCTATGAGGCCTTCAAGATGTTCCCCGAGGGGAGTGAAGACATTGACGGGTTCTTACAAGACTTTGAGAGACAATGTGTACTGCAGAACGTGGCTGGCAAGGACTGGGTAACAATTCTGGCCAGCAAGTTAACCGGAAGAGCGGCGAAGCGTACAGCAGTTTCACATCAACTGCTTAGCAGAGGGCCCTGTGGCAGCAGCCGCCAACTGCGGACAGGGCCAACAGCAACACGACCAACGGCAACACGACCAACAACGACAGGTTCCGTAACCTGCACGCTGGCACACCCTCACCATCAGTTGTGGAGACAAAACCCTTGTAACGAGGCAGCTCCTGCAATGTTTCCAGCCAGTCCTGATGCTTCTGGTGCTGCTTTTCAGCTGGTCCTGCTGCTACTTTAGTTGCTGAAAAATGAAAAATTAGAAATGAAAAATGTGAGACCCTCACAGTGACTGATCACAACACGTGGAGCTGCTGTGACCTGTCCAGGGGGCAAAGACAATCAAAGCCCCTCAAAAGGAAGGTGAACGGCAAGATACAACCCTGTAAACATGCAACACAGCCCAAAACCTACAAACTGCCCACCAAGTCACTGCATGGCCTGCGTCTCCAGTGAGTGAACCCTGACAGTATTTAACCCATTACATCCTGATGCCAGTATAAAAATTCACACAATTTTGGTATTTTTTGTTACATTTGTTGATGCAGCACTCAGGCAGGGCATGACGTATACATACAATAGAGATTTCACATCGCATTTACACAGCATGAACAAAAAACGGTAACAAGCTCAGAGGTGAAATGGCTCAGCAGTGAAAGGGTTACTAGAGGACATCCCACACCAAGCAAACGCATGTGAGCTCAGGTTTTTGCAGTCAGTCCGGGGGGGGTGCAGGCCTCACATGGCAAACCAAAACACGGCAAAGTAAAACACATACACATGGGGGGGGCACATAGCATTAAAGGGCAGATGGAGGGGGCCAAGTAACGCTCAGTGAGACTCACCAGCTTCTGTTTGTGCTTTTTCACTCGGAGGAAACAATCGTCCCAATGGGCCTCATGATTCAACAACAATAGGAAGGTTATTCTAAAAAAGAAGAACTCTCTGTCTTCACCTGGAGAGAAAAGGAATGGAAAAAAAAAATTAGAGAGCCCGACCCCGTTGCCAACTGTCCCCCACGCGCACACGGCCAGCACGACGAGCGCGCGGTGTTAGACCTTTTCAGATAAGAAATTTCTATATTTCGCAGCAATTGCTTCACACAGACAACTCGTCTGCGTCGTTAATATATAACAAGAACATGCGTTCTAAAGACAATGTAACAAGCGAGACTCATTATCCATCAGCAAACATCCATTGTCCTTAATTCTGGATGTAAGAAAAATAACCAGATGTTAGATCAAATGGTTTAAAAGTAAGGGAACACAAGGACAACTGATCTTACCCTAGGATAGGTATCTCAGTATTGTGTTTATTTTGTCAGATCGAAACTCTGAAGGCCACGTAAACATTGAACAATGGGTTGCCCAATAAAGAAAAAAAAAACCCAGAGAAGGTTAAATGGCTTGGATAAACCAGCTTGTAATGCTATGCTATTCGGCGATATGATCTAACACTATATGGTATTTGAATATTTAATTTATGTGGTCAGTTAGAATAGATAACCTTGGCATCTTATAAAAAACAGAGGCCCCACCACATTCAGTTTATTACAAATGTCTGGTATACTAACCCGCATGAAGCCGATTAAGTCTGGTAATGGTGAATGTTAAAGACGATATCACGAATGAATGAATTAATGTATGTCTGCAGGATCCTCTCATATACACTTCCCTATGGATGTAAGTAAAGGGGGATGAAATGCACACACGCCGTGGCGAAGTATGCCGGCGATGCCACAATAGAAATAAAGTTTGATTTGTTAATAAAATCTATGGAGTCCCGGGATATAGGAATAAAACGACCCCAAACCAGTAAAAGATTGGCCAAACACATAAATTAATTCCTGCAGAATTAGATGGTAGATCTGAGAGCGCCATCTGCTGGCCAGGTAATATGGACACCTGGACAGACCCCTGGAGTTGATGAATATATATATATCCTCCAATCAAATGAGGCCACATAGTGATGGGCTAGATCTAAAACTGGGCGGAAGACCACTATATAGAGGGGACAATCCAGAGCAGAGGACAACACACTGAGAAAAGCTTGGGGAGACCTGAGGGACACTTGGAGGGGAGAAAGGGCAATATCAGCCGCCCTTAAGACGTGACCACACCCTAATCTTCCACCACTCTATCTTCACTAACCGGATGGTAAAGTATGCCTGAATAACTTGATATCTATTGTCTAATTGCATAGTCCTTACTTTAAATGTCCATCACAAACTAGAGGAATATAAATGAATTATTTTGCTGTTTAAGCAATCAGTAGAATAGTTATCAACCTTCCAGTCCCCTGCAGAGGATTGCTAAGGAAGAAACTATTCCCGGCTAAATACTTGAGCCATAATTTAGTGAAATTATTTATATTCCAAGAATACTGGTTGTGGACATCTAAAGATCAATTATATACCTACAAGGTGGAAAGCCTGCCCAGAGGGCAGTCTATTGTGGATATACTGCCCCAGCTCGTGGATATACTGCCCCAGCTCGTGGATATATGCCCCAGCTCGTGGATATACTGCCCCAGCACGTGGATATACTGCCCCAGCACGTGGATATACTGCCCCAGCTCGAGGATATACTGCCCCAGCTCGTGGATATACTGCCCCAGCTCGTGGATATACTGCCCCAGCTCGTGGATATATTGCCCCAGCTCGTGGATATACTGCCCCAGCTCGTGGATATACCGCCCCAGCTCGTGGATATACCGCCCCAGCTCGTGGATATACCGCCCCAGCACGTGGATATACCGCCCCAGCACGTGGATATACCGCCCCAGCACGTGGATACTGCCCCAGCACGTGGATACTGCCCCAGCACGTGGATACTGCCCCAGCTCGTGGATATTTGCCCCCCCAAGCTCTCATGGATATTTGCCCCCAAGCTCAGACCCCAGACCAGACATGGGGCGGCTGTTCGAATGCTCTATCGGCATTCAGACAGCCGCCCCTGGAGCTCTGCATACTTACCTGCTGAGCGGCGAAGGGAAAGTTTTGCCCGCTTCCGCTCGTTGAAGGACCCAAGCCGCGGTCACGTGGGACTCCCACGTGACCGGGGCTTGGGTCCTTCAAAGAGCGGAAGCGAGGGAACTTTCCCTTTGCCGCTCAGGGGATGGATGCGCGCGGCAGCCGGGTAGAGGCTGCGAGCGCAGCCTCTACCCGGCTGCTGTGTGCACCTTGTAACCGCCGCGGCGACCGCACAGCCGGCTCGTGCCGGGGCGGTTGCATGCGCGCGCAGCCAACCGCCGCTGGTTGCGCGCGCATGCGCAGAGTAAGGCTTGGCGACGGACACGCCAAGCCTTACTCTTTTATAGTATAGGATAGTGAGATACGCTGGGACCGTGAAATAGCTTTTATATGTCAAGTGCCGTCAGTCCCATTCGTAAAACTAGCATAACTCCTTCCATATTCATCTTGCAGCCCTTTCGATTGAATGCATGTACTGTAAGTCAATAAGAAGCGCTGGGTTAACGTATATTGAATTAAGTGCTGTGATTGATCTGTGGAAGAGATAGTCTACCTATCGAGTGTTTTGTGTATCTCCCTGAAGGAAGTTGCATTTAGTGAATAGGCCCCCACAATAATAAATTGTGCTGCAGGTGATGCCCAGTAACTGAGTGTTTATTTTAGCCAGGTGGAGGATTGGTTTATAATGGGAATGGTTTAAGTGAAAAGAATAGAGCCTGGTGTTTAAGAGCTGAGGCGTGTATATCTGTGGTGCGGTCTATAAACCTAAAATATTTGTCCATTAGATTATTGCGTGTCGCTGTATCGCTACTAATCACGATCTATAATTACTTGTAAATTGTCTCTTGCTAATCCGTTGATAACATGATTGTATGAAACTTGACGTGTGAATAAATTTTGGTTTGAATTGTTTTACCGTTACGCAGTCTCATATCATCTTTATTGATTTTATTGTGTCTAAAAATATCTAGATAGCATTAAAAGAACTCGGGATAACGTGCCATATATTTGATAAGACGTATATTCATTGATTGGTTATTATCTTATTTTCTTAAGGGTAAAATAGCAATTTATACCACTGCTATTGGAGGCACTGTCAATAATATATATATATCTACAATAAGAAAAATATACGTCATAGTTAATATATCCCTGACCTATTAAAGAAGTCAATAATCTCTAACAGCGGCCAGCACAGCCAGCAAGCGCGCGGCCAGCACAGCCAGCGAGCGCGCAGCCAGCAGGGGACGCTCACACGCTGCGGGAGGGGGACGCTCATACGCTGCGGGGGGGGGGGGCGACGCTCACACGCTGCGGGGGACGACGACGACGCTGTGTGAACTGGGACGACGCTCACACGCTTGCGGGGGGGACGCTCACACGCTTGCGGGGGGACGCTCACACGCTTGCGGGGGGGACGCTCACACGCTTGCGGGGGGACGCTCACACGCTTGCGGGGGGACGCTCACACGCTTGCGGGGGGACGCTCACACGCTTGCGGGGGGACGCTCACACCTGCGGGGGGGGACGCTCACACGCTGCGGGGGACGCTCACACGCTGCGGGGGGGACGCTCACACGCTGCGGGGGGACGCTCACACGCTGCGGGGGGACGCTCACACGCTGCGGGGGGACGACGCTCACACGCTGCGGGGGGGGGACGCTCACACGCTGCGGGGGGACGCTCACACGCTGCGGGGGACGCTCACACGCTTGCGGGGGGACGCTCACACGCTGCGGGGGGACGCTCACACGCTTGCGGGGGGACGCTCACACGCTTGCGGGGGGACGCTCACACCCTGCGGGGGGACGCTCACACGCTGCGGGGGGACGCTCACACGCTGCGGGGGGACGCTCACACGCTGCGGGGGGACGCTCACACGCTGCGGGGGGACGCTCACACGCTGCGGGGGGGACGACGCTCACACGCTGCGGGGGGGGGACGCTCACACGCTGCGGGGGGGGACGCTCACACGCTGCGGGGGGGACGCTCACACGCTGCGGGGGGGACGCTCACACGCTGCGGGGGACGCTCACACGCTGCGGGTGGGCGCTCACACGCTGCGGGTGGGAAGGTAACACGCTGCGGGGGGACGCTCACACGCTGCGGGGGACGCTCACACGCTGCGGGGGGACGCTCACACGCTGCGGGGGGGGGCGCTCACACGCTGCGGGGGGGGGACGCTCACACGCTGCGGGGGGACGCTCACACGCTGCGGGGGGACGCTCACACGCTGCGGGGGACGCTCACACGCTGCGGGTGGGCGCTCACACGCTGCGGGGGGGAAGGTAACACGCTGCGGGGGGACGCTCACACGCTGCGGGGGGGGACGCTCACACGCTGCGGGGGGACGCTCACACGCTGCGGGGGGCGCTCACACGCTGCGGGGGGGGCGCTCACACGCTGCGGGGGGGCGTTCACACGCTGCGGGGGGACGCTCACACGCTGCGGGGGGGGGGGCGTCACACGCTGCCGGGGGACGCTCACACGCTGCGGGGGGGGACGCTCACACGCTGCGGGGGGGACGCTCACACGCTGCGGGGGGGGACGCTCACACGCTGCGGGGGGGACGCTCACACGCTGCGGGGGGGACGCTCACACGCTGCGGGGGGGACGCTCACACGCTGCGGGGGGACGCTCACACGCTGCGGGGGACGCTCACACGCTGCGGGGGGGACGCTCACACGCTGCGGGGGGGGAAGCTCACACGCTGCGGGGGGGGACGCTCACACACAAAGTGCGAGCGCGCCCACACGACCAGCACTGGGAGCGCGCCCGCACGACCAGCACAGCGAGCGCGCCCGCACGGCCAGCACAGCGAGCGAGCGCGGCCAGCACAGTGCGAGCGCGCCCTCACGGCCAGCACAGTGCGAGCGCGCCCTCACGGCCAGCACAGTGCGAGCGCGCCCTCACGGCCAGCACAGTGCGAGCGGCCAGCACAGTGCGAGCGCGCGCGGCCAGCACAGTGCGAGCGCGCGCGGCCAGCACAGTGCGAGCGCGCGCGGCCAGCACAGTGCGAGCGCGCGCGGCCAGCACAGTGCGAGCGCGCCCGGCCAGCACAGTGCGAGCGCGCCCGGCCAGCACAGTGCGAGCGCGCCCGCACGGCCAGCACAGCGAGAGCGCCCGCACGGCCAGCACAGCGAGCGCGCCCGCACGGCCAGCACAGCGAGCCCACACGGCCAGCACGCCCGCACGACCAGCACTGCGAGCGCGCCCGCACGGCCAGCACAGCGAGCGCCGCCGCACAGCGAGCGCGCCCGCACAGCGAGCGAGCGCGGCCAGCACAGCGAGCGAGCGCGGCCAGCACAGCGAGCGAGCGCGCCAGCACAGTGCGAGCGCGCGCGGCCAGCAAGTGCGAGCGCGCGCGGCCAGCACAGTGCGAGCCGCGCGCGCCAGCACAGTGCGAGCGCGCGCGGCCAGCACAGTGCGAGCGCGCGCGGCCAGCACAGTGCGAGCGCGCGCGGCCAGCACAGTGCGAGCGCGCGCGGCCAGCACAGTGCGAGCGCGCGCGGCCAGCACACCCACGCGGAGTGTGACCCCCCTCCGCGGAGTGTGACCCCCCCTCCGCGGAGTGTGACCCCCCTCCGCGGAGTGTGACCCCCCCTCCGCGGAGTGTGACCCCCCCTCCGCGGAGTGTGACCCCCCCCTCCGCGGAGTGTGACCCCCCCTCCGCGGAGTGTGACCCCCCTCCGCGGAGTGTGACCCCCCTCAGCGGAGTGTGACCCCCTCCGCGGAGTGTGACCCCCCCTCCGCGGAGTGTGACCCCCCCTCCGCGGAGTGTGACCCCCCTCCGCGGAGTGTGACCCCCCTCCGCGGAGTGTGACCCCCCTCCGCGGAGTGTGACCCCCCCTCCGCGGAGTGTGACCCCCCTCCGCGGAGTGTGACCCCCCCTCCGCGGAGTGTGCCCCCCCCTCCGCGGAGTGTGCCCCCCCCTCCGCGGAGTGTGACCCCCCTCTGCGGAGTGTGACCCCCCCTCTGCGGAGTGTGACCCCCCCCTCCGCGGAGGGGGGGGGTCACACTCCGCGGAGGAGGGGGGGTGTGACGGAATGGTGCTTCAGCCTGTGGTCCTGCTCTATCTGACCCCCTTCTTTGGTGTTGCCAAGCCCGACTACTGAGTGGCACGGCACACGGCGTCTCAAGCGGCTTGGGTAGAAGACTACGTGGCGGTGGAGATCTGGAGAGTAGATGGGGCACCCACGGCGGAAATCCGCCCGACTACCGAGTGGCACGGCACTCGGCGTCTCGAGCAGCGGATCTACTGAACATTGAAGGGCTGGAGACGGTCTGCGTGGCGAACCGCGGTTTGGTAGAGTCTCCTTGCAGATGCAGGCACGGCGCTCAGCCGAGGTCCCGATTCTAGGTGGTTGCGGTATCCCAAGATACCGATTCAAGGTGGCGCAACGGCGCGGCGAATTGATGTTCAGCTGCGGAGTTAGAGTGACCCGTTCCTGGGTGGTGGCGATATGTAGCCGACGTGAAATGACAACACCAGGCAGAGCTGTATGTTTCAAACACTCAGAAGAACTGAATTCTTTTAATCACACGCCACTATTTATGCTGAAGTACAACAGTCATAATTTGCATACCCATACTAATGAGTTAGGTCAGTTATTTACAATCAACATTCTTCACATTCTCTTAGCCTTCAGCGCACACAATGTTTGTACATCCATTGTTCCAGCACATCAGATTAAACACACACTATCAGAGATCCCTTAAACATGTAGCTAGATAATGGGGAAAATCCCTGACGCATAAATTACACAGCAGCAAAATTTATTTACTAGCTACAGAAAAACACATTTACCTACAGGGGGGTCACACTCTGCGGAGGTGGGGGGGTCACACTCCGCGGAGGTGGGGGGGGGTCACACTCCGCGGAGGTGGGTCACACTCCGCGGAGGTGGGGGGGTCACACTCCGCGGAGGTGGGGGGGGTCACACTCCGCGGAGGTGGGGGGGTCACACTCCGCGGAGGGGGGGTCACACTCCGCGGAGGTGGGGGGGTCACACTCCGCGGAGGTGGGGGGGTCACACTCCGCGGAGGTGGGGGGTCACACTCCGCGGAGGTGGGTACACTCCGCGGAGGTGGGGGGGGTCACACTCCGCGGAGGTGGGGGGGTCACACTCCGCGGAGGGGGGGGGGGGGGGTCACACTCCGCGGAGGTGGGGGGGGTCACACTCCGCGGAGGTGGGGGGGGTCACACTCCGCGGAGGTGGGGGGTCACACTCCGCGGAGGTGGGGGGGGTCACTCGGTCCGCGGAGGTGGGGGGTCACACTCCGCGGAGGTGGGGGGGGTCACACTCCGCGGAGGTGGGGGGTCACACTCCGCGGAGGTGGGGGGTCACAGTCCGCGGAGGTGGGGGGTCACACTCCGCGGGGGGGGGGGTCACTCACCTCGGCCTAGGTTGGGGTTCAGGAGAGGCGCCCGGCTCCCTCAGCGCTGGGAATCGGGTCTCCTCACACACAGGCGGCGCTTTCAAACGTCGCGGGTAAAAGACGTCAGACAAATGGCGGGAAGCTGTCCGGGGTCCAGGAGAACCTTTACAGATCCCTCCGGCGACGGGGTTACAGCCAGAAACGAGAAGGGTGGGGGGGTGAAGATTCCGGAGTCACCGACGTCTGCTTATTCAGAAAACATTTAGGCAAATAACCAGAGCCATTCAGACAGGCGGAAGATATAGCTACAGGACCGGAAGCCTGGTTTTAGATTTGCATTGACAGGAGATTGCGGCACATGACAGGCGGCGAAGCATCACGGGAATTGTAGTTTTAGAGTATAATACAGGACTAAATTTGGCGATAATCTATAACTACTATTTAACTTTCTCCTAAATCCTCTTCATTCCTCATGTAGAAACAAAAGAGATGTTTTGACAGATTAGAAACACATACATCAACTCCTCCTGTATAAATAAACATTTTCCTCTTTGTAAAATACTCTAAAACTACAATTCCCGTGATGCTTCGCCGCCTGTCGTGTGCCGCAATCTCCTGTCAATGCAAATCTAAAACCAGGCTTCCGGTCCTTTAGCTATATCTTCCGCCTGTCTGAATGGCTCTGGTTATTTGCCTAAATGTTTTCTGAATAAGCAGACGTCGGTGA
Organism: Leptobrachium leishanense; assembly: GCA_009667805.1. Lineage (NCBI taxonomy): Eukaryota > Metazoa > Chordata > Amphibia > Anura > Megophryidae > Leptobrachium > Leptobrachium leishanense. The sequence continues at coordinate 42,570 of RXON01002205.1, read as the reverse complement.
CTCCGGAATCTTCACCCCCCCCCCCTTCTCGTTTCTGGCTGTAACCCCGTCGCCGGAGGGATCTGTAAAGGTTCTCCTGGACAGCTTCCCGCCATTTGTCTGACGTCTTTTACCCGCGACGTTTGAAAGCGCCGCCTGTGTGTGAGGAGACCTGATTCCCAGCGCTGAGGGAGCCGGGCGCCTCTCCTGAACCCCAACCTAGGCCGAGGTGAGCTGCACTTTAACACTTTAATACCCAGAGCCCGCTATTATAACCTTTCACCTGTCCTGGGGGGTGACCGGCTCAAAGTCCAACCTAGGGGGAAAAGTTGACTCCTTCACTTTCAAGGTAATAAAGATTTGTTGGGCTGCGGGGGGGGGGGGGAATGTGGTGTTAAAGCTTCTGTTTAACCGCTTCTCGACTGGAATTCATTGTTTTTTATAATACTTGGCGGCCAAACGAGGCTGAAGTTAGTTTCTTATTCCGCCGGTTACTTATTCGTGGAAGTTGGTTTCTGATTCGGTTGAATTCTAAGTATGTAAAATTTCAATAAAAACCTGTTTTTAAATGGTTAATTACAATTGTGCCAATGATTTTAACAAGGATTTATATAGAGGTGGATGCCCTCTACCAAACAATGTCAAATTTAGCCTGGCCCAACTGCAAATTGGGCAGAAAAATCTGTGCCAACTGTGCCAAGGGTGTTGATTTTTACTATTTTGAATAAGTGATGATTTCAAAGGGTTAATTGCCATTGAGCCACTGAATTCAACATGGATTTATATAGAGGTGGATTATTAACCACTGGTGTGCTGAGGACGCGCTGAGCGCGTCCTCCCATTGGGGTCAGCGTTCGGCTGGGTTCCGGCCGAACGCTGGCCCCCCTGGTGCGGGCTGACATCCTCGATGTCAGCCCGGCATCCGGAACCGCAGCCGCCGGAATTAGGTGTCATCGCGGCTGCGTGATGACACCTAATTCAGGCGCCCCCCCCCCACATGTGCGGAGGAGGTGCCTGAAAAGGAGGGGGGAGGTCCTTCGGACCTCTCTCCCTCCTGACCGGCGGCGTGCAGGGGGTTAACCCAGGCACCATTTGGAAGGGCACAGCCTGCCCTTCCAAATGGTGCCTGGCATTAACTCCTGGGGAGCCGGATCGTGAATCGGCGCTGAAAAGCGCCAGTTCGCAATCCTTTACCGGAGCTGGCCGACATCTTGGATGCCAACAGTGCCAACTGTACCAAGGGTGTTGATTTTTACTATTTTGAATAAGTAACTGATGTTTTCAAAGGGTTAATTGCCATTGGGCCACTGAATTCAACATGGATTTATATAGAGGTGGATGCCCTCTATCAAACACCATTGTCTTCAGCCTGGCCCAATGGCAAGTTTGCCACGAAAACAGTACCAACTGTGCCATGGGTACGGAGTTTTTCTGTTTTGAATAAGTAACTGATGTTTTCAAAGGGTTAATTGCCATTGGGCCACTGAATTCAACATGGATTTATATAGAGGTGGATGCCCTCTATCAAACATAATTGTCTTCAGCCTTGCCCAATGGCTAGTTTGCCACAAAAACAGTGCCAACTGTGCCATGGGTGTGGATTTTTACTGTTTTGAATAAGTAACTGATGTTTTCAAAGGGTTAATTGCCATTGGGCCACTGAATTCAACATGGATTTATATAGAGGTGGATGCCCTCTATTAAACACCATTGTCTTCAGCCTGGTCCACGCGTCACTGCGTCACTACATCACAGCAACGCAACACTGCATTGTGTTGCTGCGACACTGCATCGCGACACTGCGATGTGTCACTGCACCGCGGCACTACATCGCGACACTGACACTGCATCGCGACACTGTCGTATCGCTGCGCCACTGCCTCGCGTCACTGCAACGCGACACTACAACACTGCATCACGACACTGCCGCTGCATTGTCACCTTGACACTGCATTGCTCCACTACGACACTACATTGCGCCACTGCGACACTGCACCGCGTCACTGTGACACCGCACCACGTCACTGCGACACTGCATCGCGTCACTGCGACACTGCATTGCGATGCTGCCACTGCATTGTATCGCCTCGGCACTGCATTGCTCCACTGTGACACTAAATCCCGACACGCATAGCGTCACTGCGACACGCATAGCGTCACTGCGACACGCATAGCGTCACTGCGACACGCATAGCGTCACTGCGACACGCATAGCGTCACTGCGACACGCATAGCGTCACTGCGACACGCATAGCGTCACTGCGACACACATAGCGTCACTGCGACACGCATAGCGTCACTGCGACACGCATAGCGTCACTGCGACACGCATAGCGTCACTGCGACACGCATAGCGTCACTGCGACACGCATAGCGTCACCGCGACACGCATAGCGTCACCGCGACACGCATAGCGTCACCGCGTCACTACATCGCGTCACTGCTCCGCGTCACTGTGACACTGCATCGCGCCACTGTGGCACTGTATCGCGGCACTGCAACACTGCATCGCGGCACTGCAACACTGCATCATGGCACTGCGACACTACATTGAGTCACATGACACTGTACAGTGACACTGCAACACTGCATCGCGCCACTACGACACTGCATTGCGTCACTGCGACGCGACACTGCGTCACTGCATCGCGCCACTGCGTCGTTGCATCATATCACCACGACACTGCATCGGGTCACTGCACCACTGTATCGCGTCACTGCGACGTTGCAACGCGCCACTACCACTGCGTTGTCACCTTGCCACTGCGATGCTTCACTGCGACACTACATCGCGACACTGCACCGCGTCACTGTGACACCGCATCGCGCCACTACGACACTGAATTGTGTCGTTGTGACACTGTATTGCGACACTGCTCCACTGCATCGCGAAACTGCATCGCGACACTACCACTGCATTGCATCGCCTCGCCACTGCATTGCTCAACTGTGACACTACATCGCGCCACTGCTACACTGCACCACGTCAATGCGACACTGCAACGTACCACTGCGACACTGCATCGAGACACTGCATCACGTCACTGTTGCATTACAACGCGGCACTGCATCGCGCCACTACGTCGCTGCATCGCGACACTACAACACTGCATCACGACACTGCCGCTGCATTGTCACCTTGACACTGCATTGCTCCACTACGACACTACATTGCGACACTGCACCGCGTCACTGTGACACCGCACCGCGTCACTACGTCACTGCATTGTGTCACTGCGACACTGCATCGCGACACTGCATCGCGACACTGCATCGCGACACTGCCACTGCATTGTATCGCCTCGGCACTGCATTGCTCCACTGTGACACTAGATCCCGACACTGCACCACGTCACTGCGACACGCATAGCGTCACCGCGACACGCATAGTGTCACCGCGTCACTACATCGCGTCACTGCTCCACGTCACTGTGACACTGCATCGCGTCACCGTGACACTGTATCGCGGCACTGCAACACTGCATCGCGACACTGCAACACTGCATCATGGCACCGCAACACTACATCGAGTCACATGGCACTGTACAGTGACACTGCAACACTGTATCGCGCCACTACGACACCGCATTGCGGCACTGCGACGCGACACTGCGTCACTGCATTGCGACACTGCATCGCGTCACTGCATCATATCACTACGACACTGCATCGGGTCACTGCACCACTGTATCGCGTCACTGCGACGCTGCACCGCGCCACTACCACTGCGTTGTCACCTTGCCACTGCGATGCTTCACTGCGACACTACATCGCGACACTGCACCGCGTCACTGTGACACCGCATCGCGCCACTACGACACTGAATTGTCGTTGTGACACTGTATTGCGACACTGCTCCACTGCATCGCGACACTGCATCGCAACACTACCACTGCATTGTATCGCCTCGCCACTGCATTGCTCCACTGTGACACTACATCGCGCCACTGCTACACTGCACCACGCCACTGCGACACGCATCGCGTCACTACATCACGTCAACGCGACACTGCAACGTACCACTGCGACACTGCATCGAGACACTGCATCACGTCACTGTTGCATTACAACGCGGCACTGCATCGCGCCACTACGTCGCTGCATCGCGTCACTGCGACACTACATCACGTCACTGTGACACTACATCACGTCACGGCATCGTGTCGTCGCGACACTGCGTCGCGCCACTGTGACACTGCATCGTGACACTACGACACTGCGACACGACACTGCATCACGACACTGCATCGCGTCACTGCAACACTACATCGCGACGATGCATCGCAACACTGCATCACGACACTGCATCACGACACTATCGTGACACGAACACTGCATCACGATATCACGACGGTGCATCGCCTTACCGCGTGTTACAACGCGCTGCGACACTGTTTCGCGACACTGCAACGCTGCATTGCAACACAACACTGTATCACAACATTGTTGCACTGTATCGTATCACTGCGACACTGTATCTTAACACACTAACATGGGGTTGAAGGGAGTGTTAATAGTTTGGACAGGTGATTGTTCCTTAGGTGGGACTTAGGTCTTTATTGTTACGCCTCTCCTGAATCCTAACCTAGGCCGAGGAGTTGCACACTGCCTCTGAGTGGGCGATGCACATTAACACTTTAATACCCAGATGCCGCTTTGTCCACCTGTCCCAGGGGTGCACGTTGACAGCTCCCCCCCCCCAGCGTGTGAGCGTCCCTATGCTGCTTGTTTCTTTTTATCGCAGAGAAATCAGCGAGATTTTTTTACTTCCTAACGGCGTATTAATCCCACATACATCCAGGCACCAGGCTTCATGTGCCGCTCAGCGAGCATACTTTAAATACTGACATGTTTATTAGGGCGGGCAGACAGCACAGCTGGTCCAGGTGATGGCGCTTTCCCATGATCCTCCTTGAAAAGCGTGTAGAGAAAATAACATTCTGTGCGCGCTCACTGTGCTGGCTGTGAGCAGGAACGCTTTGTAGACAGCGCTGACCCCAAACCATGGAATTCCTTCAATAAATCAAATTAAAATCTAGAGGAATCAATGTCGTAATGTCCTGTGCCCCCCTCCCCCTCCTCCTCTTTCCATGGCCTAATGTCAGGGAAGGTATCCTTGGAGATGCCAGGTGCCCGTTGGCCTTGAAGCCCCAGCAGAATTGGACTTTACAGGGCTTGGGGACTTGTAAATAACTCTGGTGCCTTGCTTTGTTTCAGAAGATGCCAGCTGTCAAGAAGCCCATGCGTTACGGGCACCCCGAGGGCCACACGGAGGTCTGCTTTGGCAGCAGGTAAGGCACAGCTCCACTAACCCTGTGCAAGGGGAGCCACGCACGGCTCGAATTTTAACTCCAAAAGTGCTCGCCTGAATTTTTATTTATTTTGTCCTATACATATTTAATGACACTGTGAAACCCACGTGAATTATTTACCTGTTGAATTTGTTTCCAGCTGTCCGGTGACGTGCGGAAGCGATGGAGACATTCGGATTTGGGAAAGCTTGGATGACGACCCAAAGTTCACTCCTTCACTTTAAAGGTAATAAAGATTTGTTGGGCCAGAGTGGAATGTGGTGTTAAAGCTTCTGTTTAACCGCTTCTCGACTAAATCATTGACTTTTAAAATACTTGACGGCCAATGACTAATGTGGATAAATGTATGCTGGGTCCATGAAGGTCCCAATGATCGGTGGGTTAATGCTGTTAGAGCTGTTATCAGTGGGTAAATGCGGTGTATCTTTATTGCTGGTGCAATAAAGGCTTAGTGAGGCTTAGTATTTCTGTAACAATTCAATGTTCTTGAACCCAGGACATACTAAAAAGGAGAGAAATCTCAATGTATCCTTCCTCCTCAAACATTTTAGTATTTATTTATAATAATGTCAAACTCTGTATCCGCTACTAGGGTAACAGTTTGTCCCTGTCATACTCTGTATTCGCCACTAGGGGGAGTGCCTGTCATATACTGTATTGGCCACTTGAGGGAGCTGTTATTGCCTGTCAAACTTATCTGCCACTAGAGGGAGCAGGGGAGACTTTTTTGCCTGTCCTACTCTGTATTGGACACTAGAGGGAGCAACCTGTGCCTGTCATACTCTGTATCCTCCACTAGAGCGAGCAGTTTGTCCGTCATACTCTGTATCCTCCACTAGACAAATGCCTGTCATACTCTGTATCCGCTACTAGAGGGAGCAGAGGAGCATTTTGTGTCTGTCATACTCTGTATTGGCCATTAGAGGGAGCAAAATGTGCCTGTCATACTCTGTATCTGCTACTAGAGGGAGCAGTTTGTACCGTCATACTCTGTATCCGCCACTAGGAGCCACCTGTACTGTTCATACTCTGTATCCGCCAGTAGAGGGAGCAAGGGATCAGTTTTTGTTGGTCATACTCTATACTCTGAGGTATGAAAAGCCTCGGCAGCGAAAGGGTTAAATGCAGCATACTAGGATGTTTTAGGGAAATTAATTCTCAAATCTCAATCAGAAGCAGACACCACCCCACCCTCAGTATGGTGTACAATGTATCAAATTGATTACCAGACAAAAAACACCTGGTGTTATGCCCGTTTGTGAACAGAGCTCATTTAGAGTTGATAATCTTTCCACGTACACATTAGTTTTTAATTCAATATCTAATAAACCGTTGCTTATAATATTGCTTATAATATTCTGCAGTAAAGAGTCTCTTTATTTCTAGATTTTTTTGTATTTTTTTAAGCATTTTCTATACTTTATTCAAAATTTGTTTTTTTTTTCGAACTCGAACCGAACACACCCAAAAAGTTCGAAATTCGCAAACTTTCGAACTGCCAAAGTTCGGGTCGAACTCCGAACCGTCTGAACCCGAACAGCTCATCCCTAATAGAGATGCTGATGGGGTTGTGTATAGAGATGCTGTGGGGTTGTGTATAGAGATGCTGTGGGGTTGTGTATAGAGATGCTGATGGGGTTGTGTATAGAGATGCTGATGGGGTTGTGTATAGAGATGCTGATGGGGTTGTGTATAGAGATGCTGATGGGGTTGTGTATAGAGATGCTGATGGGGTTGTGTATAGAGATGCTGATGGGGTTGTGTATAGAGATGCTGATGGGGTTGTGTATAGAGATGCTGAAGGGGTTGTGTATAGAGATGCTGATGGGGTTGTGTATAGAGATGCTGATGGGGTTGTGTATAGAGATGCTGATGGGGTTGTGTATAGAGATGCTGATGGGGTTGTGTATAGAGATGCTGTGGGGTTGTGTATAGAGATGCTGTGGGGTTGTGTATAGAGATGCTGTGGGGTTGTGTATAGAGATGCTGTGGGCTTGTGTATAGAGATGCTGTGAGGCAGTGTATAGAGATGCTGTGAGGCAGTGTATAGAGATGCTGTGAGGCTGTGTATAGAGATGCTGATGGGGTTGTGTCTATACACAGATGCTGATGGGGTTGTGTCTATACACAGATGCTGATGGGGTTGTGTATAGAGATGCTGATGGGGTTGTGTATAGAGATGCTGTGAGGCTGTGTATAGAGAGGCTGTGTATAGAGATGCTGTGAGGCTGTGTATAGAGATGCTGTGAGGCTGTGTATAGAGATGCTGTGAGGCTGTGTATAGAGATGCTGTGGGCTTGTCTATAGAGATGCTGTGGGCTTGTCTATAGAGATGCTGTGGGCTTGTCTATAGAGATGCTGTGGGCTTGTCTATAGAGATGCTGTGGGCTTGTCTATAGAGATGCTGTGGGCTTGTCTATAGAGATGCTGTGTATAGAGATGCTGTGAGGCTGTGTATAGAGATGCTGTGGGGTTGTGTATAGAGATGCTGATGGGGTTGTGTATAGAGATGCTGTGGGCTTGTGTATAGAGATGCTGTGAGGTTGTGTATAGAGATGCTGATGGGGTTGTGTCTATACACAGATGCTGGGTTGTGTATAGAGATGCTGATGGGGTTGTGTATAGAGATGCTGATGGGGTTGTGTATAGAGATGCTGATGGGGTTGTGTATAGAGATGCTGATGGGGTGTATAGAGATGCTGATGGGGTTGTGTATAGAGATGCTGTGGGGTTGTGTATAGAGATGCCGTGAGGCTGTGTATAGAGATGCTGTGTATAGAGATGCCGTGAGGCTGTGTATAGAGATGCTGTGTATAGAGATGCTGTGAGGCTGTGTATAGAGATGCTGTGTATAGAGATGCTGTGAGGCTGTGTATAGAGATGCTGTGAGGCTGTGTATAGAGATGCTGTGAGGCTGTGTGTATAGAGATGCTGTGGGGCTGTGTATAGAGATGCTGTGAGGCTGTGTATAGAGAGGCTGTGAGGCTGTGTATAGAGAGGCTGTGTATAGAGATGCTGTGAGGCTGTGTATAGAGATGCTGTGAGGCTGTGTATAGAGATGCTGTGAGGCTGTGTATAGAGATGCTGTGAGGCTGTGTATAGAGATGCTGTGAGGCTGTGTATAGAGATGCTGTGAGGCTGTGTATAGAGATGCTGATGGGGTTGTGTATAGAGATGCTGATGGGGTTGTATATAGAGATGCTGTGAGACTATAGAGATGCTGATGGGGTTGTGTATAGAGATGCTGATGGGGTTGTGTATAGAGATGCTGCGAGGTTGTGTATAGAGTTGCTGCGAGGCTGTGTATAGACATGCTGTGAGGCTGTGTATAGAGATGCTGTGAGGCTGTGTATAGAGATGCTGTGAGGCTGTGTATAGAGATGCTGATGAGGCTGTGTATAGAGATGCTGATGGGGCTGTGTATAGAGATGCTGATGGGGTTGTGTATAGAGATGCTGATGGGGTTGTGTATAGAGATGCTGATGGGGTTGTGTATAGAGATGCTGATGGGGTTGTGTATAGAGATGCTGATGGGGTTGTGTATAGAGATGCTGATGGGGTTGTGTATAGAGATGCTGATGGGGTTGTGTATAGAGATGCTGTGGGGTTGTGTATAGAGATGCCGTGGGGTTGTGTATAGAGATGCCGTGAGGCTGTGTATAGAGATGCTGTGTATAGAGATGCTGTGAGGCTGTGTATAGAGATGCTGTGTATAGAGATGCTGTGAGGCTGTGTATAGAGATGCTGTGTATAGAGATGCTGTGAGGCTGTGTATAGAGATGCTGTGTATAGAGATGCTGTGAGGCTGTGTATAGAGATGCTGTGAGGCTGTGTATAGAGATGCTGTGAGGCTGTGTATAGAGATGCTGTGAGGCTGTGTATAGAGATGCTGTGAGGCTGTATAGAGATGCTGTGTATAGAGATGCTGTGAGGCTGTGTATATAGAGATGCTGTGAGGCTGTGTATAGAGATGCTGTGAGGCTGTGTATAGAGATGCTGTGAGGCTGTGTATAGAGATGCTGTGAGGCTGTGTATATAGATGCTGTGAGGCTGTGTATAGAGATGCTGTGAGGCTGTGTATAGAGATGCTGTGAGGCTGTGTATAGAGATGCTGTGGCTCTGTATAGAGCTGCTGATGGGGTTGTGTATAGAGATGCTGATGGGGTTGTGTATAGAGATGCTGATGGGGTTGTATATAGAGATGCTGTGAGACTATAGAGATGCTGATGGGGTTGTGTATAGAGATGCTGATGGGGTTGTGTATAGAGATGCTGCAAGGTTGTGTATAGAGTTGCTGTGAGGCTGTGTATAGACATGCTGTGAGGCTGTGTATAGAGATGCTGTGAGGCTGTGTATAGAGATGCTGATGGGGTTGTGTATAGAGATGCTGATGGGGTTGTGTATAGAGATGCTGATGGGGTTGTGTATAGAGATGCTGATGGGGTTGTGTATAGAGATGCTGATGGGCTTGTGTATAGAGATGCTGTGGGGTTGTGTATAGAGATGCCGTGAGGCTGTGTATAGAGATGCTGTGTATAGAGATGCTGTGAGGCTGTGTATAGAGATGCTGTGTATAGAGATGCTGTGAGGCTGTGTATAGAGATGCTGTGAGGCTGTGTATAGAGATGCTGTGAGGCTGTGTATAGAGATGCTGTGAGGCTGTGTATAGAGATGCTGTGAGGCTGTGTATAGAGATGCTGTGAGGCTGTGTATAGAGATGCTGTGAGGCTGTGTATATAGATGCTGTGAGGCTGTGTATAGAGATGCTGTGAGGCTGTGTATAGAGATGCTGTGAGGCTGTGTATAGAGATGCTGTGAGGCTGTGTATAGTGAGGCTGTGTATAGAGATGCTGTGGCTCTGTATAGAGCTGCTGATGGGGTTGTGTATAGAGATGCTGATGGGGTTGTGTATAGAGATGCTGATGGGGTTGTGTATAGAGATGCTGATGGGGTTGTGTATAGAGATGCTGATGGGGTTGTGTATAGAGATGCTGATGGGGTTGTGTATAGAGATGCTGATGGGGTTGTGTATAGAGATGCTGTGAGGCTGTGTATAGAGATGCTGTGAGGCTGTGTATAGAGATGCTGATGGGGTTGTGTATAGAGATGCTGTGAGGCTGTGTATAGAGATGCTGTGAGGCTGTGTATAGAGATGCTGTGAGGTTGTGTATAGAGATTAGGGATAGACAGATATCATTTTTTCAGGGCCGATACTGATACAGATTATCGGCAGCTTTTCTGGCTGATAGCCGATATTTGGTGCCAATATTCTGTAAATTTAAAGTTCTGAAAAAAAACCAGAACAAATCTGACTATGCCATGAACTCAATGGCCTAAACAACAATCCACTGGTTTTCCACCGGTGCAAAATAACATTTAATGCCAGGGGCAAACTCTTTACACCGAATGCCATATTACATAGTCAGCGCAACAAACGCACGTAATCGTCTACCGCGGGTGAACCTGCGAACCCTGCTTGAGCTTATTGTACGTTGCGAGATCTATACTTAACATTGTGCGCACAAATGCATTTCCGCACTGGTATGCGGATGGTATTACAATCTATGCACAGTTTGGAACGCACAGCGTTTGCTCGTATAATTTTAGCAACTCCTATAAACTGGTGGTAACGGCAAATCTGAACGTCCTGACCGAAACCAAATACACCAGCCAAAAAAAATAAAAAGATGCAGCAAAGTATAGTTACACATTCTACACATACCCAAACCAATAAAATGGAGAAGTTGTGCGTGCATGTATTGTTGCTGCCCTCATATATGCTCAGATTGACTTGTGGTTGTGGTTCTTAATTCTGATTGGCTGAATTGCGTGAAAAAATGACAGTAAGCACACTGATTTCTGCGCTCAACGGTACTGCGCGAGCATTTGGGCGCATCCGGTTTATGCGGGTTATTGATCGGGTCAAAAACGCGTGAGGATTGTAATTTCAGCGGTGATTTGCACACGCAAACGTTTTATGCTTGGTGCAAAACTAACGCTTTGTGTGAGCGTTTTTCCACAAAGATTGTAATATAGCCCAATGTGTGTAAAAAATGTAAACATTGCACCACGTCCACTTCATTTATTTAATAAGAATTTTTATTTTATTTAATCTTTTATTTTGTTACAATCAGACCGTGTCTTTGGCTTTTCTTAAAGATCCCTCATATGATCCTGTATGTAAGGGGTTCAGCAACCTTGGCCCTCCAAGGGTTATATTACAAAGTTAGATTACAGCTCTGGTTAAGCAGTCACTTTGTAATATTGCCCCACGTTTTAGAATTACATCTGCTATGATGCTCATCTTCTCATTAGGTTCTTGGAGCCTCATGGGAAATCCAGTTCCAAAACATCTGGAGGTCCTAGGTTGCTGGACCCTGCTGTAGGAAATAGACCATGCATCTCCTGTATAGGGAATTCCTTGCCAGATGGGATGGAAGCCCCATTTCTGTTGCCATCACGCTCATGCACAATACGGTCAGTGAGCAGGAGTCATTCTTCAGTGAGGGCTTACAGCCTGATGTGGGAGAAGCCCCCCGATTCGCACAGTTCTGTGGGACCTTGCAGGTCGCAGCTGCAGTGAGCAAACTTGTCCAAATATCGGCAATATCGGCAAATAAAATGCCGATACCAGTAATTTTCTGAATATCGGCGCCGATAATCGGCTACACCGATATATCTGTCTATCCCTAATAGAGATGCTGATGGGTTGTGTATAGAGATGCTGATGGGTTGTGTATAGAGATGCTTTGCGGCGCGGCTCCACCCCTGGGTCCCCCTCACTGCCTGACATCCTCATGCATAGCATGATGACGTCAGATAGCCGGGGAACCCCTATCTGCCCGGAATCCCATGGTGGAGATAGGGGCTTCATTTGAGCCCCCGATATCTCCAGAACTGTGGCAGCTAGGGGCTCATTGAGGGTGTCAAAGGCTTGAGCATGGCCTTTCGTATGATACCCAACATGACCATGTATAAAGTGTAAAAAAAAAATGTTTTTGTTTTATTTTTATTAATGCAGCAATATTGTTCACATTTCAATTAAGTGAACAATGATGCTGCACTAATGATTTTTATCTATGGGGTGCGTTTGCTAAAAATCACGTAATTCCCCCCACAAAATGTAACCAGTCCCCACTTCTAATTTTTGTACAAGCGCACCCCATAGGAAACATAACCGCAAATGCTCATGTGCTAAAATGTGGGGGAAAAAACACTTTACACACTGCAGATGATTAAAAATTAAATTTTTATTGCATTGTTTGTCATAATATACAGGCAGGACATGACGTATATGTGACGGGATGGAGTGTCCGCCTGCGGTCCTGCTCCTATCTGACCCCCTTGATGGCGTCCCGCCCGACTACCGAGTGACTCGGCGTCTTTAGCAGCCTGATCTACCGACCTCTTGCTGGTGTGGAGGTGGCTGCTGGGCTGACTTGAGGCTCCTTTTCCTGGGATAGACGTGATGTGGAAGGCTGCTTAGTGCCTTCTAGGTGCAATGTGATATTCCCTGGAAGAACTCACCAGACGAAGCTGTATGACTTCAAAACAGAAACTGATTTATTACAAGGTTTGGGCAGATCCTTTTATACACACAACACAAAGACATGTCCAGACTTGAATGCTCTCAGACACGTCCAGACTTGAATGCCCTCATACAATACAGGATACCTGTTAATACATCACACTCTAATAAAAACCACATCTAGACATGAAATAAAATGTCCATACACTTAAACGCACAACCGAAATATCAAAGGAAAAAATTCTTTAAAACTGTCTGAGTTTTTAGTCACGTGGCTCGCTGGAAGGAGCGCTCAGGTCCATTCCGTGACAGTATACAAATAAAAATTATATATTCTGAGTCTGCCGGAAAGAACGATATCTAATATGTCTGGGTCATTTATTAAAATGTGGCTTCAAATAGCGTTTAAACATGATGAGCGAAAGTGGTAAAAATGAGCTGAGCACACAGCAGTGAAATGCAGGGTTAAGGGGTTAAACAGCCCATCAGAGGAACATTTAGTAGAGAAATGAACACTTGTCAGAAGCACAGGTGTTGTTTGATACATGTTTAGGAGACACCACACCCTCAGTCTACAGACAATGTATCAAATTCATTAGACCAGACTGTGGCGGAATGAGGTGTTGTCCGCCTGCGGGTGTGCTCCTATCTGCTTCCTCCCACTGCGCTTACCGCCGACCCGACTACCGAGTGACACGGCACTCGGCGTCTCGAGCGGCCTGGGATGACCCTGGGGAGGGTTGGCGGGCTGTGGAGGGGACCCCGGGGCGAGATCAGCCCGACCACTGAGTGGCACTGCACTCAGCGTCTCGAGCGGCTGATCTACTGACCTTGGTGGGATTCGGATCTGATGTGGAGCGGCCGTTCGGGGGTGGGAAACATTTCGTCCGGAACCGTTCGGATGGGAAACGTTTCGGATTTCCCTCGGCAATGCAGCGCTTTGGTCTATCGATGCGCGGCAGACGCGCCGCGGCTTCGGTTCGGAAAGACAGCACCTCAGCTGGATCGATCGTTCGGTTCGGTTTGCAGCCCCTTCCGATTCACCCCTGTTCGGATCTGGGGTGCAGACACAGGGTGATCGGTTCGTATCTTGATATGCCGCACTCTGAAGACCATGCGGGATCTCAGAAATACGGCCGAAAATAAAGCACACCAGGCGGAGCTGTATGCACTGGATCAACTGTTTATTTTTTACACAACACATATATTTATAAACATTTGGACAGTCATAAAACAATGGGAATCCCTGCCTGCCCCCACAAGCCTCATTGGCCCTCGCTGGAAGGAGGCACCCGGGTCCCGATTCGTATTGGCGGTTACGAATCGGGGTGGTGCCGATTCGCAACCGGATGGTCCGAATCGGCCATTTTACGATTAGACTAGATGGTCCGAATCGGCCATTTTACGATCCGATCGATTCGACCGGATCCACGAGGCGCTGGGAAAATGGCGGCGAGCAAAGCACACAATGGGATACACACATTTCACAATACACATACGGGGACACTTTTATTACACCACACAAATGAAACCACATCTAAATAAAATAACACGCGAAATCCCGCTGGTGCAACGGCACCTAGGAGTCTATAAGAATAGAGACGTCATAAAGGACTGTCCCTGGCTGAGGGTCCTGGGCCATTCCGTGACACAGACTAATTAAAAGCACATGTTCTTTCCAAACACTAACACCTGTTGTTTACGGCGTTTGAGAGCACATGTCATTTAGCGGTGAGAATCATTACACGTAGACATTAGTTTTTAATTAAATATCGAATTAACCGTTGCTTATATTATTCTGCAGTAAAGAGTCTCTTTATTTCTAGATTTTTTAGTATTAAGCTTTTTTATACTTTATTCAATTATTTTTTTTCGAACTCGAGCCGAACACGCCAAAAAGTTCGAAGTTTGCGAACTTTCGAACTGCCAATGTTCGAGTCGAACTCCGAACTGATAGAACCAAACAGTTCATCCCTATTGGCCACGAGCAGTTTGTGTCTGTCATACTCTGTATCCACCACTAAAAGGAGCAGGGGAAGCAGTTTGAGCCTGTCATACTCTATATCCAACACTAGGGGCAGCAGCTTGGCCCAGTTATACTCTATATTGGCCACTAGAAGGAGCACTGGAGCAGTTTGTGCCTGTCATACTCTATATTCGCCACTAGAGGGAACAACTTTCGTCTGTCAGACTCTGTATCCACCACTAGAGGGAGCAGCTTGTGCCTTTCATACGCTGTATCCACCACTAGAGGGAGCAGCTTGTGCCTTTCATACTCTGTATCCACCACTAGAGGGAGCAGCTTGTGCCTTTCATACTCTATCCACCACTAGAGGGAGCAGCTTGTGCCTTTCATACTCTGTATCCTCCACTAGAGGGAGCAGCTTGTGCCTTTCATACTCTGTATCCTCCACTAAAGGGAGCAGCTTGTGCCTTTCATACTCTGTATCCACCACTAGAGGGAGCAGCTTGTGCCTTTCATACTCTGTATCCACCACTAGAGGGAGCAGCTTGTGCCTTTCATACTCTGTATCCTCCACTAGAGGGAGCAGCTTGTGCCTTTCATACTCTGTATCCGCCACTAGAGGAAGCAGCTAGTGCCTGTCATACTCTGTATTGGCCTATAGAGGGAGCAGGGGAGCAGTTTGTGCCTGTCATACTATGTATCCGCCACTAGAATGAGCAACTTGTGCCTTATACTCTGTATTGGCCACTAGAGGGAGCAGCTTGTACCTGTCTTACTCTGTATTGGCTTCTAGAGGGAGCAGCTTGTACCTGTCTTACTCTGTATTGGCATCTAGAGGGAGCAGCTTGTGGCTGTCATACTCTGTATTGGCCTCTAGAGGGAGCAGCTTGTGGCTGTCATACTCTGTATTGGCCATTAGAGGGAGCAGCTTGTGGCTGTCATACTCTGTATTGGCCATTAGAGGGAGCAGGGGGAGCAGTTTGTGCCTGTCATACTCTGTATCCGCCACGATTCTATTAGTCTAATTACAGAGCTGTATTTTCACCAAAAACAGGCGAATTGACAGCGAAATAAAGTGCTTTTTGCCCCAATTTACTGCAATTCTGCAACGATTTTGTCCCATAGAGAAGGAACGATTCATTTATTCACAGAAAGCCAAATTGTACCAAAAGACCTGTGAAATGGCGTGATTTCAATTCACCGGGTTTAAAGGGAGAATTTAACAGGTTTTCATTTATTAAATATAATATCTTTTAAATTTTTTTAAAAAAAGACCATTTATTTTTATTCCAAAACATTTTTTTTAAAAGATATTTGATTTTTATTTTTTCCAAAAGACTTTCTTGTTTTCTGTAACAGAACTTTATATTATTTTTAAATAACTTTTTTATTATTGAGACACATTTTTAATACATTTTTATTGATATAAACTAAGACTTCCTCCCTTTCCCTTCTCCTTCCCTCCCCACGGCCATATCTGCACTTTTTGGTAACTTCCGGTAACTTTTTCGGTGAACCTCTTTTCCAGCTCTTTGCATCGCACAATCCATAAACCGTGAATTCACCGGAACGTCATGAAATGGAATCGCCAAAGTGAGCTGAAATCGGGTCAAGTTTCAGTGCTTTGTGAGTAGATTCCTTGGTTTCTGCTACTTTCAGTCTGTATGTACCACCCTCCCCTGCTCCTCAGCATTGAACATAGGGACGTGCGTTCCCGTGCACTGCAGAGAAGCAGGAAAACCGGGCGACAGAGCGATGCTCGGAGCCGATTACACATTTTACCGCCCTGTAGGAATTAAGGCAATGCTTCCACTTGCTAAAACACTTCATTTACCAAGCTGGATTTATTAAGGCTCCACCTCAGCAGCAACGTTGGCCCTCAAGATGTTTCGGAACTACATCTCCCATGATGCTCAGTCACTCTTTAGCTTGACAGGGCCTTGTTGGGAATGTAGTCTGGAGGGGTGAGGTTCTGACCCCTGTATTGAGGCTCAATTTAAAGAAACAAACCCTGGAATTGCTTTAATAAATGTAAAGGGAAACCCTTTCAGATGGGTGTGTGCTACAACCCTGGATTGTGTCCCCCTCGTCTCACATTGTTGTTTTTGTGCATATGGTGCTGCTTGGAATAATCCACCTCAAACATGGTGTGAGCCTGGAGCTACAGCTCCATCAGCCCCTATGTTAATGTGCTGGGGGGAGGAAAGAGTGTACCAAGTAAATGACCTCGCCCGCACCATACACGCAAGTGACAGGTTGACCTTGTGCGCAGGTATGTGACCTCAGTGTATGAGGTCGAAGCATCACCCCGGGATAAATGCTTCTTATTAGGGCCTTTATTTCCTGCTCACAGATGTTCTTTGCCTTTCAGCGTCACAATTTCCGCCGTAAAGTTAGATGAGCAGCGCCTGATCCAGTACATGCAGGATTTCCACACGCAATTCATTGGCCTGAACAAAGTCGACTCCAATCAGAGGATAAAGGATCAGTACAAGGAGTCTCTGAAACATTTAATAGGTGAACAAAGGGGAATCTATTTCGGTTACATTGTTGTATCGTCAACACACACCTTACATGTCAAAATTATCGCTGCTGGCGCGAAAGCTAGAGCAACGGCGTTTATTGCTGTCACTGGAACAGCCTGTCCAGATGGAGCAATTCACATCTTTATTGTCCGTAAATGACAAATGATCTTTGTAGGTGAAATCTCCTTTTTTCCAGTCTGATCAGAGGATTTCTCATGTCTTTTACAATGCCGTTATTGTACGGGTCACTTGGCTTTGTGTATAGGGTTGTTTGTAAAATGTTATCGCACTTTCTATTAGGGATAGACTGATTATCATATATTTTGTGGTAAATTATCCTGTAATTCTACATTCACATAATGAAGGACTTCAATGTTGTGTAATTTACACAGAAACTTAGAATGAGATGGAATTAGGTTTTGTACAGATTTTACTCAGTCCTTCCTTTCTCAGGAATGCTTTTAGCAACTGGGCCGTCCGTCTCGGATTCAGTCTTCTTAGATTGCAATTAGACTGGGGGGATAAAATACATTGTCCTTCTCTTGGCAGCAAGGGGTTAATTCCTCAACCGTACAAACCTTTGTATTAACCATTTAATTCTCACTTTCTGGTAAATTGTCATGGACACTGGTTACTTCATCAGAATCATCTAGTCAATGGGTTGGCAAAGCTGCAGGTGTTGGATCGTTTACAATTATAGAATTTAGCTAAGTATGACGATAAGTTAGAATTTTAATAATAAGACTCTGAGGCGAGTATTGCTTCTCTTTCTTGCTTTATTAAACATAGCAGCAAGTGGCAACTAGCAAGAACTTTGAAAATATGAAGCATTTATATTGAATAAAGAGAAAACATAACAGTAATAACAGGTATATGGTATCTTCTACCCCTTCCACTCCTTTGGATCTGTCCTCTTTCCTGTTCAGTGCCCATCAAAATCAATCCACGTCCCTCCTACTTCCTCTTTCTTTGCTGTACGAGGTGATCAGTGTAGGTATATAGGGAACCCAAAGGGCAATCCACCGGGAACCAGGAAATCCGTTATGAGGCTGAGGAAAGAAAAAACATGAGTGGAAGATATTGGATCCGCAGACCCAGGAAACAAAACCACAATAGCGGCGGGAGAGTGGGCAATACTCGCCTCAGAGTCTTATTATTAAAATTATAGAATTTAGCTAAGTATGACGATAAGTTAGAATTTTAATAATAAGACTCTGAGGCGAGTATTGCTTCTCTTTCTTGCTTTTATTAACATAGTAGCAAGTGGCAACTAGCAAGAACTTTGAAATATGAAGCTTTTTATATTGAATAAAGAGAAAACATAACAGTAAAACAGGCATATGGTATCTTCCAACACCCCTTCCACTCCTTTGGATCTGTCCTCTTTCCTGTTCAGTGGCCATCAAAACCGATCCACGCCCCTCCTACTTCCTCTTTCTTTGCCATACGAGGTGATCATTGTAGGTAGATAGGGAAAACCAAAGGACAATCCATCCGGAACCAGAAAAATCCTTCATGAAGCTGAGGAAAGAAAAAATATAAGAGTGGAAGACATTGGATGGCCGCAGACCCAGGAAACAACCAAAAAACCACAATAGCGGCGGGAGTGTGGGCAATACTCGCCTCAGAGTCTTATTATTAAAATTCTAACTTATCGTCATACTTAGCTAAATTCTATAATTTTAATACATCGACTCTGAGGCTCCTATTGCTTGTTCAAAGCTGACCCACAACTGCGGATGACCAATGAACAACAGGCTTGAAATAGAATGCGCGGAAGGTGGACTCTCTGGACCAATCAGCTGATCGCAACAAGTCCTCCAACCGACAACCTGCCGACACCGCGGAAGAAGCAACGGCGCTACGCACCGAATGAGCTCCGAAAACGGAGGTATCTACACCTGCTAACACCAAGAGCCAACGAAGCCAGCGCGCAAGCGTAGTTGTACCTACCGAAACGAAGGGAGACTTAAATGAAATAAAGAGAGGTGAAATCTCCGTGCCTCGGAGGGTTGTAGTCCGAGATTCGTATTCTTGAAGACAAAGGACCGGGCATAACGCTGGACGTGAAGGGAACGCCGGGTAGAAGGCGGTCGAAATGGACGTCTTAGTACGGCGGGAGATGTCAAAGCGCACGCCTTCTTGTATGAAAGAGCGAGCTTTGAAGTCTAACGCCCTGACATCAGCCACCCGTTTGCAAGAAATCATGCAAAGGAGGGCCAATAATTTTGCCGATAGTTGGCGTAGGGTTAGATCCTTGTTCAAGGGCCACTGTTCCAAAAAATCAAGGAGGATATGCACGTCCCAAGTTGTCGTATATCTAGGCAACGGAGGACGGTCAGATCTGATACCCTTAAGCAAACGACATACCAACGGATGTTTGCCTAAAGGTGTCCCCTGAAAACCCACGTGGTAGGCTGATAAAGCTGATCTATACACATTAAGAGTGCGATACGCTTTGCCCTGATCGAAGATCTCCGTAAGGAAATCTAAGACACAGTTCAAAGGAGCCTGGAAGGGATCTTGATCCCTTGACAGACACCAATTATGCCAGGTGAGCCACGCTGATTTGTAGCAGGATCGAGTACCCGGGGCCCACGCCTGGCGTAGGAGCGTAGTAGTTCGGTCCGAAATCTCTCCGGTTCTCCCGGGCGTCCCGAAACCAGTGAGGCCAATAACCGACTGGATCCTGGAGACAGGAGAGGGTGAGGTTGCCCGGAGGCGTCTTTCAGGAGATCCGGGAGAGCCGGAAGAAAGCGGGGGATATCCATGAGGAGATCCAATAGTACCGGGAACCAAGATTGGTTCTGCCAGAAGGGGGTGATGATCACAATCTGTGTCCTGACCTGACGCAGTGTGCGAGCTATCATTTGAAATGGCGGGAAGGCGTACTGGCGGGCCCCGGACCAATCCTGAAAGAAAGCGTCCGTTGCCTCCGCCAGTGGGTCTGGTCGCCAACTGAAGAAGATCGGAAGATGGGCGTTGAGTCGGTTGGCAAAAAGATCCGCGTGAAAAGGTCCCCAAAGGGATAACACGTCGGAGAAAGCTGCCGAGCTCAGACGCCAATCTCCGGAGTCCTCTGTATGTCTCGAGCTCCAATCTGCGAATTGGTTCGAGATTCCCGGAATGAATTGTGCTTGGACCTCGATCCCGGTCTGAAAACACCACTCCCAAAGACGGGAAGCCATTGTTGTCAGAAGCAGGGATCGAGGGCCGCCCAGCGAGTTGATATATCGAACTGCTGGGAAGTTGTCCATCCGGAGGAGGACCGAACGATGAGTGCCGTCTTTGAGGAAACTCTGAAGTGCAAAAAGCCCTGCCAGGAGCTCCAGACCGTTCATGTGCAATTGACGTTCCTGCATGGACCATCGACCTCCTGTGGAGGTACCGTCGCAATAAGCCCCCCAGCCTGACCCACAAGCGTCTGAGTCGATTGTAAGCGTCGGGGGTGGCACCAGGATAGGCCTGCCGTTGCAGGCGTGGAGGTGATCGATCCACCATTCCAAATCCAGTCTGGCCTCTCCCGAGAGAGAGATCGGAGCGGAATAAGGGAGACCCTTCCTGAGAAAAAGGGCCTTCAGGCGTTGGAGGGCCCGATAGTGTAACGGGGCTGGTTTGACAGCTAGCCGTGTGGCCGCTAGGAGACCTATCACGCGAGCCAGGTCCCGTAAGGATGGGGTGTGAGCCTCCAAAAGGGACCGAACCTCGCGCAGGATAGATCGGCATTTCGGCAGAGGGACCGTGATAGTCATCATGACACTGTTCACCCCGAATCCCAGAAATTCCAGGGTTTGAGATGGAGAGAGAACTGATTTCTCTTGGTTCACCAGAAATCCCAGAGATTGGAAAAGATTGATCGTCCAACATACGTGGAGACGTAGCTGATTTTCCGAAGAGGCCATCAGCAACACGTCGTCCAAATATATGATGAGACGGACCCCTTTTGCGCGTAGCCATGCCACGACCGGTTTCAGCATCTTGGTAAAGCACCAAGGAGCCGAAGAGAGGCCGAATGGTAGGCAGCGGAAGCGCCATAGATCGGGACCCCAACGGAACTGAAGGAAATCCCGTGATTCCTTGGCAATCGGGATGGTCAGGTAAGCATCCTTGAGATCCACTTTTGCCAACCAATCGCGGGGTTTCAATAGATCTTTGAGCATGTGCATGCCTTCCATCTGGAAGTGGCGGTAGACCACTGAGCCATTCAACTCCTTGAGGTTGATTACTGGACGAACACCTCCTCCCTTCTTGGGGACCAAGAATAGATTGCTTAGGAAACCCGAGGGTCCCTGTGGAGCCCGCTCTATGGCTCCTTTCTGGAATAATTCTAAAATCTCCCGCTCTACCAACGCCTGACCGTCCCCTGAAAAGGGGAGAGGGGAAGGAATCTGTAGTTGGAGCGGGGGAGAAGAGAACTCCAGAACAAACCCTAGCACAGTATTGAGGACCCAAGGGTCCGACGAAATGTGACACCATGCTGTGTGAAACAATTTTAAACGACCTCCTACTTTGGTCGTAGACGGGTGAATAAGGTGCATAGGTACCTGTATGTCTGAAGGTTGAGGAAGAATGTCCGCCTCTGGAACCCCGGAATCCTCTGCCCCTCCATGGTCGGGAACGGGACGGGAAAAACGGGGACGGCGCGGGAGCTGTTGCAGTGGAGGGGTTGCCTCCTGTGGGACCTGAAGTGAAGGGTTTTCCACGGCCGGTAGCTCGGCCCCGATATCCACCGGCCCGTGGAAAAACCCCGGAGAATACTTTTTTAAGCGAATTGGAAACTCGTTCCATGGTGTTGAATGCTCCAGAGTACTCATTCATATCCTTCAGGAAGGATTTCCCAAATAAAGCGCCATTGGCCGCAGCGCCTAATTCGTTGTCCGCCACGCCTGCCAGTTGGCGATCCATCTTTAATAAGATACATTTACGTCTTTCTGACGCTAAGGCCGTGTTGGCGTTGCCCAAGAAACTTAAGGACCGTTGGGTCCAGTTGGTGATCTGGATTGGGTCCAGGGGTTCGCCAGAAAGCTTGGCTTGTTCTGCCGTATCTAGCAGTTTTATCAGGGGGCCCACGGTGTCCAGTAGCTTATTGGCACACCTTAAAGGCATGGTCTATGCCCTTGCTGGGCGACCATCCTTTAGGGGTGACAAAGTCCACGAACGCCTTATCCACTTCTGGAGTGAGGCATGTGTTTCCCGTTCGTGGTAGGGCGAGGGCATTCCGCTTTCATGCGGTTCCGTGTGTTTTTATCCAGGGCTTTACGCACCTGTGCATCGACCCACTGTTCTACGTGGGGTAATGGGGACCAATCTGCCGACCTTGGGTGAGACAGGTCTTCTGGGCAGAAAAGGGGGTTCCCCAGAGGATCGTAGATAATGCCCGGACGGGCAGTCGTATCCACCGCTACGGTGTCCTCAGTGAAGTCCTCATCCGAGGCATAAACGTCTATGACATCGCTATTGTCCTCCTCCTCCGAATCAGGGGTAGGATCCTGAAGAGGGGCAGGGACAATAGCGGTGTCAGGGTTGGAGACCGATGGTAATTTAAACCTCTTGGAGTGAGTATGGTCGTATGTGCAGGAGCCCGTTTACGGGGTGCAATAGTGGGGGGGGGTGCACGTGCCCCGGCATTGTTGCGGGTATGCCAGTCCCTCCAGTCATGTGGCGTGCTTTCCTCACAGACTGTTTCCCCGTGTTGTGCAGGGGGAGCTCGGGGGGCCTCACCGCGGTGAGTGTACTGCCCGTGTCATAGACCGCTGGTGGCGGGGGAATATCGGGTTGGCGATTTTCAGCCATGATTTCTTTTAAAGAGCGGGTAAAATCCGCAGACAGCACTGAGACCGCTTTAAAAACCGCAGAATCGATTGAAGCCTGCGTGTAAGGGTCTAAAGTGGGAGTCTGGGAAGGAGCCATCTGCGCCTGTACGAGTACGGGAGGTTGGGACTGCTCACCCACACTCTCGTCGGAGGATTGCGCCGAATATCTCGGCCGGGGAAGCTGCGCGTTGAGGGGTCTTCCCACGAGGCATGGTGCTGTCAGAATCCGGGAGAATGTCCGGAATTGTCCCCGCGTGCGCAGACCTATCGGGCACACTCCGCCCACCTAGCCAGCGAGCGCGTGCGGCGCCTCGGAGAGGCAGGCAGACGGGGTCACACCGCGGTCACCAGGAGGATCAAAGGAAAGTAACTTGGAGGAAAAAATGCGAACGCCGCGGTTAAAGCCGGGCGCTCGCTAAAGTAAACACTTAGTGATATAAACCTCTATTTATAGATAAATCACTAGACCATAGGTGAAAACAGAATATCGTCGAGAGAATAGATATATATACTTATCTAGTCGCCGAGTAGCTAAGAAAGAGGAAGTAGGAGGGGCGTGGATCGGTTTTGATGGCCACTGAACAGGAAAGAGGACAGATCCAAAGGAGTGGAAGGGGTGTTGGAAGATACCATATGCCTGTTTTACTGTTATGTTTTCTCTTTATTCAATATAAAAAGCTTCATATTTCAAAGTTCTTGCTAGTTGCCACTTGCTACTATGTTAATAAAAGCAAGAAAGAGAAGCAATAGGAGCCTCAGAGTCGATGTATTAAAATTCTAACTTATTGTCATACTTAGCTAAATTCTATAACTAATCCTCATAATTTGGCTAAATTCTATAATTTTCCACTAGAGGTAGCAGGGGAGCAGTTTGTGTCTGTCATACTCTGTATCCACCACTAGGGGCAGCAGCTTGTGCCAGTCATACTCTGTTTTAGTTTGTTTCAATGGCCATTGCAACGTAAGCTCACTCGCCCCTTCAAGGCACCTCTTTGTAGAGTGAGTACCTAACCAATGTAACCAAAAGGCCGCTCTACTGAGCAGCTCCAAGCCCCTCCTGCTGCTTTTCAGCCAAGGAGAGGCAGAGACATGGTGGGTTTTATTTATACACGCACCAAACACTTCCGATTTGGGATTATAAAAAAAACATGGAAAGAGGAACAGCTGCAGTTGGACTGGTGAGGCGAGTGAGCTTACGTTGAAATGGCCATTGAAACAAACTAAAACATCATAGTGATTTGTTGCACATGGAATACATAGGAACGAGCGCAGATGACTTTTTTTCCCCTTGTTATGTTTTATACATTGACTGGGCTGTTACTCCTGGCAGTTGCTGCCGCTCCGGTGAGTATGGGCGCGACGCCATTTTTTCTGTTTTTCTGTATATCATGCTTGTAACACCAGTCCGTCGTTTTGCAGCTGTAACTCTTTCCATGTTTTTTTTTTATCCCAAATGGGAAGTGTTTGGTGCGTGTATAAATAAAACCCACCATGTCTCTGCCTCTCCTTGGCTGAAAAGCAGCAGGAGGGGCTTGGAGCTGCTCAGTAGAGCGGCCTTTTGGTTACATTGGTTAGGTACTCACTCTACAGAGAGGTGCCTTGAAGGGGCGAGTGAGCTTACGTTGCAATGGCCTTTGAAACAAACTAAAGCCTCATAGTGATTTGTTGTACATGGAATACATAGAAACGAAAAACAAACTAAAACCTCATAGTGATTTGTTGTACATGGAATACATAGAAACGAGCGCAGATGACCTTTTTTTTTCCTGGTTATGTTTTATACATTGACTGGGCTGTTACTGCCACTCTGAGTATGGGCGCGACGCAATTTTTTCTGTATTTATGCATACTCTACATTGGCCACTAGAAGGAGCAGTTTGTGCCTGTCATACTCTATATCCGCCACTAGTGGGAGCAACTTTTGTCTGTCAGACTCTGTCCACCACTAGAGGGAGCAATCTTGTGCCTTTCATACTCGGTATTCCCCGCTAGAGGGATCAGCTTGTGCCCGTCTTACTTCGAGAGGGAGCAGCTCATTCCTGTCATACCTTGTATCAGCCACTAGAGGGAGAAACTTGTGCTTGTCATACTCTGTATCCATCACTAGAGGGAGCAGGGGGAGCAGTTTGAGCTTATAATACTCTGTATCCGCCACTAGGGGCTGCAGCTTGTGCCTGGCACACTCTGTATTGGCCACTAGAGGGAGCAGGGGAGCAGTTCGTGTCTGCCATACTCTGTATCCGCCACTAGAGGGAGCAGATTGTGTCTGTCTTACTCTGTATTGGCCTCTAGAGTCAGCAGCAGCCTGTCATGCTCTGGATTGCCACTAGAGGGAGCAGGGGAGCGGTTTGTGCCTTTGATACTCTGTATCCGCCACGAGAGGGAGCAGCTCATTCCTGTCATACTCTGTATTGGCCACTGGAGGGAGCAGCTCGTGCCTGTCATGCTCTGTATTGGCCACTAGTGTCAGCAGCTTGTTCCTGTCGGTCATACTCTGCATTGGCCACTAGAGTGAGCAGCTTGTGCCCGTCTGTGATGGGAAGCTGCTCTCTTCCATCTGTCCTGACACCCCCTTGCCAAGATCAGCCCGGTCTGAGTCGCTTGGAGCTCAGTGCCTCGAGCAGCCTGATCTGTAGCTCCAGACCTGCTAGGACTGAACCTCTGCCTTGGAGCCTCTTTGCATTTCCAGAAGGCCGCTCTGTGCCTTCTGAGGGTGATTGTAGATGGTAGCGTAGCTGAATGAGACACCAGACAAACGGTATGTTCCAACAGGATTCTCACTGACCATTTCACACGGCCTGCTTTTATTTGGTTTAGAATCATTTAACAGTTAACATTCCCGCCCCCAGACATTTCGGCACTGCCATTTAGCCTATTTACCATCTGGTCCTCTCAGAGTGCAAGCTCTTGAACAGGGGCTTCTCTGGTACTGTTCAATGTGTTTAACTTGCATGTATATTGGTTATCCTGTGTTTCCCATTGTACAGCGCTATGGTACTTGGTGGCGTCTTATAATTAACTGTAACTGCAGTCATACATAGCACAGGTCCTTGTTTGGGGGGGATTGTTTGATGGCTTGGGCCCATAGGGTGTCATTCCAAAAAGTGCCCAGATCTGGGGGCAGGGGTACGAATGGCAGCATATAGTAGATATTCTCTGCTGATGCCGCATGGTCGCTGATGCCGCATGGTCACTGCTGCCTGAGCTCCTGGGGTCAAGAAAGGCTCAGCAAAGTGGGTTCCCGACGGAGCTCCCTCCTGAAAATCACCACACTGGTAGCTTGCTTGAGGAGGACCTTAATTTTGAAACACCCCACCAGAGCAATTGTTTTTCCGGACACCGTTTAAAGTTTCTGCAGATGGCTCTATTACAGTCAATGAGGTGCATTCCTGGAATGAGATTGGTTGGCCCTTCTAGCTCCTTGGATGGTGATTGGCTGGGGTTTCAAACCCAGCTCATACTTTCTATCCCAGTCTAACCCTGGTGTCGGATAACACAGTGAGGATAAGGGAAAGGCTTAAAGGCATTTAGATTACGTGCTGATGGGGGGGGGGTCACAAAACACCACTTTAAAACACTAACAAATAGCTTAACTGAGGGGAATAGCAGAGGAGCGAGGGGTTAATACAGTCCACAGTGTCTGAGCAAGGGGTTCCGCGACAATACATTTAAAGCCACACAATATAAATGAACAGAAGGGTTTTCACCATGGGAATAAAAGTCTTGGGGTTTGACGCGGGGAGGACTGTCAATTCCATGACACTGTCATACACTGTATTGGCCACTAGAGGGAGCAGTTTGTGCCTTTCATACTATGTATCCGCCACTAGAGGGAGCAGCTCATTCCTGTCATACTCTGTATTGGCCACTAGACTGAGCAGCTTGTGCCAAACATACTCTGTATCCCCCCACTAGAGGGAGCAGTTTGTGCCTGTGATACTATGTATCTGCCACTAGAGGTAACGGGGAGCAGTTTGTGACTGTTATACTCTGTATTGGCCAATAGAGAGAGCTGCTTGTGTTTTGTCATCTGTATTGGCCATTAGAGAGAGCAGCTTGTGGCTGTCATACATTGTATTGGCCACTAGAGATAGCGGGGAGCATTTTGTGTCTGTCATACTCTGTATCCACCACTAGGGGCAGCAGCTTGTGCAAGTCATACTCTATATTGGCCACTAGGAGCAGTTTGTGCCTGTCATACTCTATATCCGCCACTAGAGGGAGCAGCTTGTGCCTTTAATACTCTGTATTCCCCGCTAGAGGGAGCAGGTTGTGCCTGTCATACTATGTATCCGCCACTAGAGGAAGCAACTTGCACCTGTCATACACGGTTTTGCCACTAGAGGTAGAAGGGGAGCAGTTCGTGCCTTTTATATGATGCTGTGAGGCTGTGCATAGAGATGCTGTGAGGTTGTGTATAGAGATGCTGATGGGGCTGTGTATAGAGATGCCTTGCGGCGCCAAAGTGCGGCCTAGCTCCGGTGGGGGCCACCATCTTGAATGGCGGCTCCACCCCCGGGTCCTCTTACTGCCTGACGTCCTCACACATAGCGTGATGACGTCAGATAGCCGGGGAACCCCCAGCTGGCCGGAATCCCCTGGTTGAGATAGGGGCTTCATTTGAACCCCCAATATGTCCAGAAACGTGGCAGCTAGGGGCTCATTGAGGGTGTCAATGGTCTGAACTGAGCATGGCCTTTGGAATGATACCCAACATGACCATGTATAAAGTAAAAAAAAAAAAACATGTTGTTTTGTTTTGTTTTTATTAATGCAGAAATATTGTTCACATTTCAATTATGTGAACAATGATGCTGCACTAATGATTTTTATCTATGGGGTGCGTTTGCTAAAAATCAAGGAATTCCCCCCCACAAAATGTAACCAGTCCCCATTTCTAATTTTTGTACAAACGCACCCCATAGAAAACATAACCGCAAACGCTCATGTGCTAAAATATGAAAAAAAAAAACACTTTACCCACTGCAGATGATTAAAAATTCAATTTTTATTGCATTTTGTCATAATATACGGGCAGGACATGACGTATACATATAAAAATTATATATTATGAATCTGCCGAGTCTGCCGGAAAGAGCGATATCTAATATGTCTGGGTCATTTAATAAAATGTGGCTTCAAATCGCGTTTAAACCTGATGAGCGAAAGCGGTAAAAATAAGCTGAGCACACAGCAGTGAAATGCAGGGTTGAGGGGTTAAACAGCCCATCAGAGGAACATTTAGTAGAGAAGTGAACAGTTCTCAGAAGCACAGGTGTTGTTTGATACATGTTTAGGAGACACCTCCAGACACCCTCAGTCTACAGACAATGTATCAAATTCATTAGACCAGACTAATTAAAAGCACATGTTATTTCTAAACACTAACACCTGTTTTTTACGGCGTTTGAGAGCACATGTCTACGTGAGAATCTTTGCACGTAGACATTAGTTTTAAATTCAATATCTGATCAACCATTGCTTATAATAATCTGCAGTAAACAGTCTCTTAATTTCTAGATTTTTTAGTATTAAGCATTTTTACACCCTTTTTTTTCCAATTATTTTTTTTGGAACTTGAGCCGAACACGCCAAAAAGTTCGAAGTTCGCGGACTTTCGAACTGCCAATGTTCGAGTCAAACTCGGAACTGATAGAACCAAACAGTTCATCCCTATTGGCCACTAGAGGGAGCAGTTTGTGTCTGTTATACTCTGTATCCACCACTAAAAGGAGCAGGGGAAGCAGTTTGAGCCTGTCATACTCTATATCCAACACTAGGGGCAGCAGCTTGTGCCAGTTATACCTCTATATTGGCCACTAGAAGGGGCACTGGAGCAGTTTGTGCCTGTCATACTCTATATCCGCCACTAGAGGGAACAACTTTCGTCTGTCCGACTCTGTATCCACCACTAGAGGGAGCAGCTTGTGCCTTTCATACGCTGTATTCACCACTAGAGGGAGCAGCTTGTGCCTTTCATACTCTGTATCCACCACTAGGGGGAGCAGCTCGTGCCTTTCATACTCTGTATCCACCACTAGAGGGAGCAGTTTGTGTCTGTCTTACTCTGTATTGGCCTATAGAGGGAGCAGGGGAGCAGTTTGTGCCTGTCATACTATGTATCCGCCACTAGAGTGAGCAACTTGTGCCTTATACTCTGTATTGGCCACTAGAGGAGCACCTGTGCCTGTCCACTCTGTATTGGCCATAGAGGAGCTGGCTGTCATACTCTGTATCTGCCATGAGAAGGAGCAGGGGAGCAGTTTGTGCCTGTCATACTCTGTATCCGCCACTATTCTATAAGTCTAATCACAGAGTTGTATTTTCACCAAACACAGGCGAATTGACAGAGAAATAAAGTGCTTTTTGCCCCAATTTACTGCAATTCTGCAACGATTTTGTCCCATAGAGAAGGAACGATTCATTATTATTTTTATTATTCTTTATTTATAAAGTGCTAGCATATTCCGCAGCGCTGTACAATAGGCACAGTATAGACATTGTTACAATACATTGAACAACATTTGACAAACAGTACAGGAGGAGATGAGGCCCTATTCCCGTAGGAACTCACAATCTAGGAGGGTTGGGTTTGGAAAGCCAAATTTTAAGGCAGGCCTCGGAGGCTTCATATTTGCAATCTCTTTCTTTATTACTCCTATAGCAGTAAAGAAGAGTGATAACAAGAACCAGAAAAAAACATGTCAAACCCCCAACGTGGGGTAACCCTCCTCTTAATAAGTCCAGCCCCCTAGCCTATAAACAGTCTGAGCTGGAGCAGTAACGCCCTCTTTCTTTACTGCTCCTGTTCAGGACAAGTTAAGTATTATTTTCTCTCCTCTGTTATGATTTTTCGATTTCAGTTATTTACCTGCTTTTTTTCGGATTTTCGATTGATGTTAGCGAGCGCTGACTTACCCCGGCTATAACCGCGGGGGTCAGCGCCCGCCCGGCGGGACTTTCCCAGCGTCAACGCTGTGCGTGTGTTCCACCACCAGATTCTACCGCTATAGGTTGCAGGCACCTAGCTCCGAGCTCTAAGTACCCAAACTTTGCTTGTTTCCCGTCCCCGCGTGGGTGCATTCGCGACCGCCGGGGATCTCGCGGGAGACGCGCACGAGATCCCGGCGGCCATTTTGGGGACACCACCTGACCGCGTGTGTCTCCGCGCGCACGCATTTCCTCCCTGCTCTCGACTCGGCTCACTACCGGATCCATGGCGCTCCTTACCGCACCAGGGGGCGATCGATCTCCCCATGCAGGGGAATCTGACTCAGCGGGCAGCTCCCGGCAGTCGGATCTGTCTGAGGCTTTTGCCTCTCCTCCACCTCCAAAGAAGCGCTCAAAATCAGCGGCTCGTTTTGCCGCCATGGAAGCGGCTCTGCAGGCTTCTATCACGCGGTCTCTGTCCTCTGCGGTCTCCACGCTTTCTCAGTCCTTCAGAAGGACCATGGATGAGGCAGTGGCCTCTATTACCTCGGTACCCCCAGCTCCAGGTGTTGTTCCCACTCCACCTCCAAAAGACCCTGTGTTACCCTCTGGCTCTGCACCTACTAGCCTTAAGAAACGTGCTAAGACTAAGCACCTTGATAGTCCTCCAAGAGGGGCTGGCATCCCCGATACTCTGCCTTCCGATGATGGCGAGGTGTCCTCGCACAAGAGAGCCCCTGACCGCGGGGCACTGGTTGCGGTCTCCAAAGATAGGTCTTTACCTACGGGTTCTGGCCGACTCCCCAGAAACACTGACTTGGAGAGTGAGGAACCCGAG
Organism: Leptobrachium leishanense; assembly: GCA_009667805.1. Lineage (NCBI taxonomy): Eukaryota > Metazoa > Chordata > Amphibia > Anura > Megophryidae > Leptobrachium > Leptobrachium leishanense. Next base: position 11,679 of record RXON01002205.1, on the reverse strand, counting down.
CATGGGGAGGATGATGGAGCTATTGAATTATACGCTCCGCATGATGTAGGCCTGTTGGCCGAGGAGGAAAGGCCCCCACCGCCTTTAATGTCTACCAAGGAGGTTGTATGTGATCCTCAGGGCCGCCCGATGTTTTCCCCGGCAGGGGTCTTACACCCGCGCTCTACTGCATGGTCCCCGATGCCTCATGTAGAGATGTGGGTGGATGCCCACATGCGGCTGCCCATGGATAAGGAGACCAGGGTGAATATGAGGGCAGAATGCCCTCGCCCTACCACCGCGGGCAAAACTTGTCTCACCCCGGTGGTGGATGAGGATTTTGTGAAATTCATGACCAACAAGGGATGGTCCCCCAAGAAAGGGGTGGATATGGCTTTCAGGGTCTGTGAAGATAAGGTGCTTGATGTCGCACCGCCGTTGATTTACCTCCTTGACATGGTGGAGAATGCTCGCTTACAGGGCACCCCCTTGGATTTGGAAGACACCACAGGCTGGATCCAACGATCCTTGTGCCTGTTGGGCGGGGCTAATGCGGCTTTGGCCGCTGAGAGATGCAAGTCCATGATCCTAAGAATGGATCCTCAGCTTACATCTATGGCCAATAAGGATAAAGGGGCCAAGGCTCAAGGCCTTCTCTTCGGGGATGGCTTTATAAAAAATATGGGCACATACACCAGCGCTTTCACCGCTCTGGATAAGGTCGAGACGGCCATTAAGAAAGATTTTCCCAAAAAGGTTTTCGACAGGGCCGGTAGAGGAAGGGGCCGCTCTACCGGCCGCGCCGGATCTATGGGCATTACTAGAGGATCCTTCCGGGCCTCTAATACCGCCGACTCTGGCCCTCCCGCTTACGGATCCTCGGCCCGGGCTCAGGCCTGGAGAGGCCGCGGATTCCGTGGCGGCAGAACGCAATTCCGTGCTCGACGACAGACTGGTAAGTCTTCCTTTTATTGTTCCTCATTCATCTGTTCGGGTGGGGGGCCGTATTCGGCTTTTTCTTCACAAATGGGAGTATATCACTACAGACCCGTGGGTTCTCTCCGCGGTCAGAGGGTTCGAAATAGACTTCGAAACGGTCCCTCCTTACCAATCCACGTCACCCCGACCACTAAGTTTTTCCAGGGAACAGGAACTTGTAGTTCACGCAGAAATTTTGGCTCTGGCATCAAAAGGGGCCATAGAGGAGGTCCCTTGGGATTCTCCCAAATTTGTGAGCAATCTGTTCCTCGTGGCGAAGAAAGGGGGCGGGACACGCCCTGTCATAAACCTCAGGGAACTCAACTTATGGGTGTCATACCGCCATTTCCAAATGGAAGGGTTTCATACCCTCAGGGATTTGCTCAACGAGCAGGATTGGCTGGTAAAATTAGATTTGAAAGACGCGTACCTCACCGTCCCTATGGCGCCAGCTTCCAGAGATTACCTGTGTTTCCCTTGGCGCGACCGCATGTGGCGCTTCACGTGCCTACCTTTCGGCCTTTCATCCGCTCCGTGGTGCTTCACGAAGCTCATGAAACCGGTTGTAGAATCCCTCCGGGTGAGGGGTAGGGATGTGCACCGATTTTTTTTTCGATTCGATTTTTCGAATTTTTAAACTTTTCGATTCGGTTCGTTTCGACTGCTTTCTGTTTCGGTTCGGCTCGATTCGGTTTTCGGGTACATTTATTTTTCGGAATATCGACCATTTTTCGTATTTTCGGGTAACTTTACTAGGTTTCTGTATCGACTTTTTGTTATTTCGGAAAATTTTCGTTTTTTCGGAATTGTACATGGTTTTCGGCATATCGCAATTTTTCGTTTTTTGAACTTTTTCGTTTTCGGAACTTTTCGTTTTTTCGGAATTGTACATGGTTTTCGGCATATCGCCAATTTTTCGTTTTTTCAGAACTTTTCGTTTTTTCGGAACGTCTGTTCTCGTTTCAAAGCTGTCTAACTCTATTCGTTTTGATGAAAACTACTATGGTTTACTTTTTTAATACTACTTTATATATTTTTTATAATAAATTTTTGGTTTGTTTTTCGGATCCAATAATTCATTATGTCGATACGATAATTCTGGCGATTCTATCGTGTTTTTTTAATTAACCCTTTCGCTGCTGAGGCTTTTCACGCCCCTGTGCTGAGGTCATTTTTACCGGTTTTGCTCATCATGTTTAAACGTGTTTTGAAGGCTTATTTTAGTATATGACCCAGACATATTATATATCGTTCTTTCCGTCAGACTCGGCAGATTCATAATATGTCATTATTATATGTATACGTTATGTCATGTCTGTATATTATAACAAAAAATGCAATAAAATATGATTTTTCAATAATTTACAATGTGTAAAGTGTTTTTTTTTCACATTTTAACATGCGAGCAATTGCGGTTATATTTTGTATGGGGTGCGCTTGTTAACCACTTCGCTGCTGAGGACACGCTCAGCGCGTCCTCAGCAGTCCCGCTGGTATGCGGAGGACGCGCTGAGCGCGTCCTCCCATCGGGGTCAGCGTTCGGCCGGGTTCTGGCCGATCGCTGGCCCCTCCGGTGCGGGCTGACATCCTGGATGTCAGCCCGGCATCCGGACCAGCAGCCGCCAGAATTAGGTGTCATCGTGGGGGCGCGATGACACCTAATTCAGGCGCCCCCCCCCGCATGTGCGGAGGAGGCGCCGGGAGGGGGGGGAGGTCCTTCGGACCTCTCTCCCTCCCGATCGGCGGCTCACAGGGGGTTAACCCAGGCATCATTTGGAAGGGCACAGCCTGCCCTTCCAAATGATGCCTGGCATTAACCCCTGGGGAGCTGGATCGCGAATCGGCGCTGAAAAGCGCCGGTTCGCGATCCTTTCCCGGAGCTGGCCGACATCTTGGATGTCGGCCAAGCCTCCGGGAACTCCCCCAGAGGACTGGCGTCATCGTGCGTAGCACGATGACGCCAGTCCTAGAGTTAACCCCTAACTGCCACCAACTGTGGAGATATCTTCCGATCCGTGGCAGTTAGGGGTTAAATTTTGGTATCGTTGGATCGGCCAGAGCATGGCCGTTCCAACGATACCAAACACTACAGTGAAAAATTTTGTAAAAAAAAATGAAAAATAAAAAAAAAAAAAATTAAAAAAAAAAATTAAACACTTTTTTTTTTTTTTTTGGTTTGTTAATGCAGCAATATTGTTCCCATTTCAATTATAATGTGAACAATGATGCTGCACTAACGATTTTTGTATGCGGTGCGTTTGTTAAAAATAGTGTCATTTTCCCCAAAAAAAAATGTAACGAGACCCCATCTCTAATTTTTTTTAACAAGCGCACCCCATACAAAATATAACCGCAATTGCTCGCATGTTAAAATGTGGAAAAAAACACGGGGGGGGCGTGGCCAGCACCGCATGGAAGCAGACGTGCTCTGGTGGAGCTCCACAAGCCTTTCTTGAAATTCAGCGATATTTCCCGGAGTCTCTACCTAGAAAACCCTTTACTGAAGTTCCTGCGGGGCTGGCTACTACGTGGATTGCTCCGGGGCCCGTTCCTGTCCCCCCCACGGAGCACAGCTGAGATTATTTTGTGCTTTTCTGAGGGATCTAGACGGCTGTCGGCCATTTTGCGGCCTACCCTGCCTCGCACGCTGGGTCTCCAGTTTCCCCCTGTCAGGTGATCGCTTGTCGTTAGCAGTGAGGATGGAGGGCCCCTGTCTTCCGGCGGCGCCTGGGGTCTCCTTGATGGTGGGGACGAAGAAGTGTGCAGTGTGGTGTGGACGGGAGCGCCCCTCCATCCTGGTAAGCGGAATGGAGGCGATGTTTGCGGCCATGGAGACTTGTCTGCAGGAGTTGCCGGAGGAAGAGGGAGAACCGCTTACATGTGGCTCTTGGCGTCGACTGATGGCTGTACTGAGGACTGGTCAGTTGGCTGCGGACCCGGAGGTCGAGGATGAGGGGACCGGGGTGCCGGCCGGGCGATCAGAGGACGCGGTACTTACTGTGGAGGATGTACCAAGACGAGCTACCCTGGAACGGCCAGCTCCTGCGCCAGGCTCTTGCTGCCAGATGACCGAGGGGAATCCTGAGAAGCGAGGAGATAATGCAAGAATTACCTGCACGGGCCCTGATGGGGTGGCGATAGCTGAGAGGGCAGTGGTAGCCGCGTCTGTAAGGTCTGTGCTGGCGGCTACGGACCGTGGAGGCCTAGGAGTCGCACGGTCGAAGTACGAGCCTTGGTCCCAGTTGCTGGCCTGTGCGGCTCTGGGAGGGTCCTGGGAGCAGGGCACGCGACGTGATCAGTATATTTCCCGATGTGCCAACTACGCGAATGATGGCGACCTCGCTTTGCCTGTACTACGAGAGGCTCCATTCAGGGATGCGGGCTGAAAGAACTCTTGCCGACTTGCCAAGTAGTATCCTCCAGTCCTTTATTTTTATTTTGATTTTATGCTACAAGTTTACAGTTGCCCATTGAGACTCCTTTTTTCTTCCTTTTGTTTTTTTTATTTTTTTTTATTATTTATTCGTCTGTTTTTCTGAGGACATTTTTCTACCCCCCCCATCCCCTTTTAGCTTTGCATTTTGAGACATCTCCGAGGACTCTTTCTCCCTAACTGTTGATCTGCGATGATTATTACTTACCTATTTTTCTTTTTGATGAGACCCCCTGTCTAGGGATGTTACCCCCCCCCCAAGTGTTGATTTTTGATGACTTTTCATGTCACCCTAACCCCTCCTTTTTCGACATTCTACAGCTTTTTCGAGGACTTTGATTTCTGACGACATATTCCCACCCCCCTCTCTTTTCGATTTTCGATTTTCAGCTTCCTATTGAGACCCCCCCCCCTTCTTACTTTGTTTGTTTATATGCGAGTCTAATTTTTGGCCCTGCGTGGCCAACCTTGCTGGTCGTTTGTGACCCTTTATTCTCTCAAAATAAAAATCTTAAATACAAAAAAAAAAATGTGGAAAAAAACACTTTACACATTGTAAATTATTGAAAATACATATTTTATTGCATTTTTTGTTATAATTTACAGACATGACATAACGTATACATATAATAATGACATATTATGAATCTACCGAGTCTGACGGAAAGAACGATATATAATATGTCTGGGTCATATACTAAAATAAGCCTTCAAAACACGTTTAAACATGATGCGCAAAACAGGTAAAAATGACCTCAGCATAGGGGCGGGAAAAGCCTCAGCAGCGAAAGGGTTAAAAAAATTAGAGATGGGGTCTCGTTACAATTTTTTTTGGGGAAAATTACAAAATTTTTAACAAACGGCACCGCATACAAAAATCGTTAGTGCAGCATCATTGTTCACATTATAATTGAAATGGCAACAATATTGCTGCATTAACAAACCAAAAAAAAAAAGAAAAAAAAATTGTTTATTTTTTTTTATAAATTTTTTTAAATATTTTTTTATTTTAAATTTTTTTACAAACGTTTTTCACATTCGTGTTTGGTATCGTTGGAACGGCCATGCTCTGGCCGATCCAACAATACCAAACTTTAACCCCTAGCTGCCACGGATCGGGAGATAGGGGGTTCCAAAATGAACCCCCTATCTCCACCATTGGTGGCAGCTAGGGGTTAACTCCAGGACTGGCGTCATCGTGCTATGCACGATGACGCCAGTCCTCAGGGGGAGTTCCCGGAAGCTTGGCCGACATCCGACATCCTCATGGATATGCCCCAGCTCCTTATGGATATTGCCCCAGCTCCTCGTGGATATTCCCCAGCTCACACATGGATTTGCCCCAGCTCCTCGTGGACATGTCCCAGCTCCTCGTGGACATGCCCCAGCTCCTCGTGGACATGCCCCAGCTCCTCGTGGACATGCCCCAGCTCCTCGTGGACATGCCCCAGCTCCTCGTGGACATGCCCCAGCTCCTCGTGGACATGCCCCAGCTCCTCGTGGACAATGCCCCAGCTCCTCGTGGACATGCCCCAGCTCCTCGTGGATATTCCCCAGCTCACACATGGATTTGCCCCAGCTCCTCGTGGAATATGCCCCAGCTCCTCGTGGACATGCCCCAGCTCCTCGTGGACATGCCCCAGCTCCTCGTGGACATGCCCCAGCTCCTCGTGGACATGCCCCAGCTCCTCGTGGACATGCCCCAGCTCCTCGTGGACATGCCCCAGCTCCTCGTGGACATGCCCCAGCTCCTCGTGGATATGCCCCAGCTCCTCGTGGATATGCCCCAGCACATGGAATGCCCCAGCTCCTCATGGATATGCCCCAGCTCCTCATGGATTTGCCCCAGCACATGGAATGCCCCAGCACCTCATGATAATGGCCCCAGCTCACCTCCGCCGCCTTTTTCGCTCCCTCAGAGCGTCCGGCGGCGCGGAGCTTGGGCGCTCGCCAGGGGGAGCCACGTGACCAGCTGCGATTGGTTGGTGACGTGTTTCCTCCAGGCGAGCGCCGAAGCTGCATGCTTCGGACGCTCGCAGGGAGCGAAAAACGCAGCGGAGGGTGAGACACCCGCCCTTAGGGTGACGGTGTCACCCTAAAGGCGGGTGTCACCTGGTGCGGGCCGCACCCCCGCCCCCATGTTACGACGCCACTGGTATTACATTTAACGGCCACACGCCCACGGACTTACTCTATCCAAACAAAGTTCAGAATGATGTGAAACATTGGGACTTTTTGGATAGATCGATTTTCGACTATCAAGAAGTTAAAAAAATAAAAATGGTCGAAATCTAATGCAAAAGTCCCGATGTTTCACATCGGGATGTCAGATATTAATAGGCTTGTGCACCGATTTTTTTTTCGGTTCGATTTGTTCTGATGTTTAAAATTTTCGATTGCGTACATTTTTTGGAATATCGACCATTTTTCGTGTTTTCGGGTCACTTTGCTCGTTTTTTGTATCGACTTTTCGTGATTTCGGAAATTTTCTTTTTTTTCGGAACGTCTGTTCTCCTCGTTTCAAAGTGTCTAACTCTATTCGTTTTGATGTAAAGTACTATGGTTTACTTTTTTATACTTTATATATTTTTTTTATAATAAATTTTAGGTTTGTTTTTCGGATCCAATAATTCATTCTGACGATACGATAATTCTGGCGATTCTATCGTGTTTTTTTTTTTTATTAAATAAAGATCCTTTTTTTTTTATGAATATACATTTCACAACTTTATTTATTTAATCACATTAAAAAAATGGTATGAAAGCCAAGGAACAAAAAAAAAAAGAACAAAACGATTTAAAAAACGGTAAACTGACCCGAATGGTCTGACTTTAAAAATAAAAACCAGAACAAAAATGTTTTAAAACGGAAAAATAGTTGATCAAAATGATCTGAAATGAAAAAAAATAATAAAATAAAATGATTTAAAACAGACAAAAATATAAATTAACCCTTTCGCTGCTGAGGCATTTCACGGCTTCCCTTCACACCTGTGTGCGGCACTGCGGTCTGCTGCTGAGCTAATTTTTAACAGTTTCGCTCCTCTTATTTAAACGCATTTTGAAGCCTTCTTTTATAATATGACCCAGACATGTTATATATCGTTCTTTCCGGCAGACTCGGCAGATGATTCATAATATATCATTATCATATGTATGCGTCATGTCCTGTCTGTATATTATAACAAAAAATGCAATAAAATTAGAATTTTCAATGTTTGTTTTACAAGGTGTAAAGTGTTTTTTTCACATTTTAACATGCGAGTGTTTGCGGTTATATTTTATGAGTTGCGTTTGTTAAAAAAAATTGAAAAGGGGACTTGTTATATTTTTTTGGGTGACAATTACACTATTTTTAACAAACGCACCCCATACAAAAATCCTTAGTGCAGCATCATTGTTCACATTATAATTGAAATGGCAACAATATTGCTGCATTAACAAAACAAAACAAAAAACCTGTATTTTTTATTTTTTTTTTATTTAAATTTTTTAACATTAAAAAACCAGGCCACGTCGGTAATCAAATCTCAAGGCCTTACAACAAGGTTGTGTTAGTGTGTGACATTTTTTGGCCAGGCAGGAAGTGTAGAATGTGCACAGTCACATTCATGGCCACAAATATGTTGACAAATTTATGACAAAGGGTCCATAGAAATGTCAATACATTTATGTACATATAATTTTAACAGTGTGGAAACCAAGCAATACATATTAACTTATTAAGTAAGGAAAAGCAACGCACACAAACAGGAAAATAGTGAAAAAATAGAAAATTTATTTACAACATATTAACATAGGGAAGGGAACATGCCAAGGATGGCAAACTGCCAACACAAGTTACTGGCATTTGTGGAGATGTTGGAGCTGGTCCGCATCTTGGACTGCAAAGATTACGATTGCTGTATGGGCCCTTACGGCAGGAAGAATAACACCCGCAAGGATCGTATCTTTGAAAAGCTACGCACCACCATCCTGGAGCTGTTCGGGAAGGACTGGACGAAGGACCATCTCTGAAAACGCTGGTCCGACCTCAAGGCACGCGAGCAGGAGCAGCTGAGGCACATTCTGGAGGAGGCTGCCATTGGTCTCACTGCTGCTCCAGGAGGTCTGCGGCATTGGTTATGTGCTCCCGCAGTTCCTGGAGCAGTTCTTGTAGAGAGTTGACGGCGGTAGCTGCCAGGCGAAGCTCGCCGATCGCCTCCCGTCGGCGTCTGGCTTCTCCTTCTATATATCCAATAAATGAAAGAAGGAATATACAGTAAGTAAAGCAGGTTTCTATTTTTGACTGAAAGTCTTGAAAAAATATAACAGTAGTATATACCAGAGCTGGCGGCCTCCTGAGTCTCCGACTCCTCCGACTCCTCCCCCACCACCACCGTCTGCATATCCAGTGCTATATGTAAGAAATTAAAGAAATAAAAAATACAGTAAACAACAAAAATGATTTATTTTTGAACAAAAGTCGATACAAAATACAACAGTAAAAAAAAAAAACCTGGACTGGCGGCCTCCTGCTGCTCCGGCTGACTCTCTACATCATCGCCATCCTCCTGCTCCTCCTCCTGCTCCTCTTGTGCTATACATAAAAAAATTAAATTAAAATACAGTAAACAAAAAATGTTTCTGTTTTTGACCAAAAGTCGTTGCAAAATAAAACAGTATATACCAGTGCTGGTGGACGCCCGTGGCTCCCCCTCCTCCTCCGCTGGGGCACTGGTCCCTGCCCGGGCAGATTCGGCGGCCTTCTTCCTGTCTTCTGCCAAATCCAAAAAATATAACACGTAAATAATGCAGACTGGAAAAAATGGTATATCTATACAATATATTGCCGAAAGTATTGCGACACCCCTCCACTACCCCACTACCAGCTTGACCCACCACTACTCCCATCTCATAGGTCTAAAGTCACAAAATATTTATTAATTTCCTCTGCACAGACATATATTACCGTTAATTTATATATTTTTTTCAGAAGTAAACATTACGTTTATTCAATAAAAACTATTATTTGTGTTGTGTGCGTACAAAGCGCATTGTGCGTCTGCTTTTAGTTATTTTATAGAAGGCCTCAGCCTCAGTTTCACTTTCAGTTTCTGTGAATAAAACTGGATATTGCAGAAACAACAACAGAAATCCACCATTTTGTTTTGAAATTTGCATCTAAAGCATTCAATGACACTGCTGCAGCAGCTGCTGAGGCTGTATTGAACACAGCTCTGTTTGGATGCACTTTCAGAAGAACTACATGTCCCATCCTATCACTTAGCAGAGACGCAGAGATTTTTATTGATGCGCAGGTGGGAGTCAATATTGGGCAAGCTGCGGGTCATCTCGTATGCATCACTCAATCACAACAACCCCCCCCCAACACACTACAGACTATACACACAGTGCCAAAAGAAATCCAGCATTGTAACTTCATCTACATACATCAAATATCACAATTTTCACGAATACGTAAAATCACAAAAAAAAAAAGCTATGGCAAAAATGCATGTATGGCGAATTGTGAAAACGCAAAGCTATACACAATCACATTGCATGAAAAAAGGACTAGATAAATCAGCGTATTTCTGCGCACATTAGCACATGCAAGCACATTATTATTATTATACAGGATTTATATAGCACCAACAGTTTGCGCAGCGCTTTACAATATAACATGACACTTACGTTTCGCTATGATGCGCCGGATGCGTCTCAACTGCTCCTGCTCACGAACTTTTAAATCAGACCAGCGTTTCCGTAGCTGGTCCTTTGTCCTGTCCTTCCCAAACTTCTCCAAAATGGTAGTGCGTAGCTTGTCCAGGATACGATCTTTCCTGGCGTTATTCTTGCTGCGGTAAGGTCCGTTCCGGCAATCGTAATCTTTTCTATCAAAGATGCGGACCAGCTCCAACATCTCCTCAAACGCCATATTTTGGGCCCGTTTTTTCCTGGGTGCAGGTGATTCAATGTCATAAGATGAAGACGAGGTCTCCTCTCTGGCAGCGGCCATTATGAAGAATAATAAAAACAAAATTTTGTTCAAAAAGTTGTCAATAAAACTGGCTCAATAAAGTTACGACATGTGCGCGCGCATGCGCGACCGCGGACGAATCGGATCTCAAAATACGAAAATTCTTATCGGATCTTTGGAAACGATAAAAAAATTTACAGAATCAGCCATATAACCGATACTAGTTAAATATACGATGTCCAGACTTACCGAAATGGTACCGAAATCCCGAATGGAACTGAAATCATGAATAGAGGGAAAATAGATTTCGATTTGACACATTTCAAGTCCATTCGAAATTCCGAAAAATTTTCGATTTGGTAATTTTTTTGTTTTTTCGGAAAGTCTATTCTCGTTTCAAAGCAATAGATTTCGATTTGACACATTTCAAGTCCATTCGAAATTCCGAAAATTTTTCGATTCGGTTCGGAAAACAGTTCGGATTCGACTTTTTCGGATCTAAAAAATTTCGGATTTTCGGCCGAATCGAAAGACCCGAATCGGGAAATTTCGTGAAAATTCCGAAATTCCGAAACCCGAAACGCACATCCCTAGTGAGGGGCGTTCGACTCGTGATTTACCTGGACGACATCCTACTGATGTCGGATTCCTCCGTTTCCCTTCAACTACACTTGTCGTGGACGCTGTCCCTGTTACAAGACCTGGGTTTTCTGATCAATGTGGAAAAGTCTTTGTTGATTCCTACACGTTGTCTGGAATTTCTGGGTTTCCTCCTGGATTCGCACACTATGACTCTGAGCGTCCCAAATCCCAAGATCAGGTCCATTCGCAAAGAGGTCCGCTCCCTCCTCAGGGACCACTCACCCACCCTGAGGGAATTGGCGAGGGTGATTGGTCTCCTGGCGGCGACTCGTCTGGCGGTTCTGCCGGCTCCTCTACACTACAGGGCCCTCCAGAGATTGAAGGCCCGTTCTCTCCGATCGGTAACGGATTATTCCCGCAGGGTTCCCCTCTCGATCGATGCGAAGACGGATCTGACATGGTGGCTCACGGACTGGTCTCGGTGGAATGCTCGCCCAGTGCGCTTCCCCGTACCGTCGTTGACCATAGAATCCGACGCGAGTCGTTCGGGTTGGGGGGCACGGTGCGCCGAGATGGAGACAGGAGGTGGTTGGTCGATCCAGGAGTTACGTCTCCACATCAACGTTCTGGAACTTATGGCGGCGTTTTTCGCCCTGAAATGTTTCTCCAGGGGGACCAATCACCGCTGTATCCTCCTGAAGTTGGACAACCTGTCGGCTGTCAGGTATATCAATGCCCTAGGGGG
>RXON01002204.1:0-14853 GCA_009667805.1 Leptobrachium leishanense | reverse complement strand
CTCCTCCCAGACCTTCTCGGCTGGCATCCACATGTAACTCATACGGCTTGTGAGGGTCCGCATAGGCCAAAACAGGAGCTCGGGTTAGACTCTCTTTCAATTTCACGAAAGCTCCTTCACATTGACTGGTCCATTCACCTTGTATAGACTCTCGAGCTTTCCTTGGTCCTGGAGTTGACGGGTTTTTATCAGGCCTTGCAGCCTTCTTCTGTGGTTTCCTTCTGCAGGAGTTTGTTCAGTGGTTGAGCTATTTTCGCGAATCCTCCCACAAATCTTCGATAGTATGAACAGAATCCCAAGAAAGATCTAAGCTCAGTGACGTTTCGGGTCTAGGCCAAGAAGCTACGGCCTCCAACTTCCGAGGGTCTGTTGAAACACCTTCCGCTGAGACCACATGTCCCAGATACGTAACAGATGGTAGGCAGAATTGGCATTTCTCCAGAGACAGTTTCAGCCCCTCTTCATGGAGCCTCTTCAAGACCTTCTCCAAACGTTGCTCATGTTCTTCCAGAGTCTTCCCAAACACAATTATGTCATCCAGGTACACTAATACTTCGATTAGATTCATGTCCCCGACTGTCTTCTCCATCAACCGTTGGAACGTGGCTGGAGCCCCCGTAAGGCCTTGAGGCATCCTGTTGAATTCAAAGAACCCCAGTGGACAGATGAACGCAGTTTTCTCCTTGTCTTCAGGATGCATTGGTATCTGGTGATACCCACTTCGCAGGTCTAGTACACTAAACCACTTTGCTCCAGACAAACACTGTAGGGCATCTTCAATCCGAGGAGTGGCATATTGATCGGGGATGGTTCTCCGGTTCAATGTGTGATAGTCTATGCATAAGCGGACAGAACCATTTTTCTTCCGGACCAACACTATAGGAGATGCATACGGGCTCCTGGACTCTTGAATCACCTTGGTTCTCTGTAACTCGTTCAGCTGCTCTCGCAGATCATCTAAGTCTCCTAGCGGAACTCGCCTTGATCTTTCGCGAAACGGCTTGTCTTCTTGTAATCGAATGCGGTGTTCAGTACTCTTAGCTAGGCCCACATCGAACTCATCTTTTGAAAACAATTCCTTCCACTTTAGAACTTGAGACTGAAGACGTTTCTTCCATTCAGGTGAAATGGGAGCGTCCTTGGGGTAGAATCTTTCATCTGGAATCTCTTTACCCTCTCCCCCTCCTGAATCGGTAGAGAGGGGTGTAGCAGACTCTACTTGCCCAATAGGCATTCGTGCTTTAAGGATTACTGGGAAATCCGTCACGTTGCACACACTGACCGAGACTCTTCCTCGTGTTCTCTTCAGAGCTTTGGTGGAGATTATTTCAGGAATTGCTTCGACCCCGGTTTCACTCCATGATCAAAATCGGTTCCAGCACCACATAGGGGCCCGGTTGCGACCCGTTCAACTTGACTGAAGCCCGGAAACTCGCTACTTCTCCTGCTTGCAGAACCTTCTCCGGTTCCACCCAATCTCCACAATCCTTCCCACCTCGGCAGGTGCCTTTCGTTCTTCGACCATCCTCTGATAGACCGGACGTAACATTGGGTGTACTCCTTGAGTTGAACCTTCTTCCAACACGATAGGCGTCAGGAGGCGCCGCGGTCAGTATTCGTCCCCACTATCAGGGAGCTTTCTGTTCGCACCCGAGGGTCGAGGACACACAATAGCCAATGCATCACAACCCCCAGACTGCCGATGATTTCAGAATCCGATCTCCAACTTCACTTGCAAGTACCCGTCATAAGGGAGTTTCTCAGTGCCGATGCCCATATTTCCAAATCCTTCAATTCTTGCAAGGAATGTGCTTTAAGTGTTTCTCGTAGAAGTCTCTGTAGATCAATGTCACTTGAGCCCCTGAATCCAACAGGGCTTTGGTGTAGACCCCTTCCACTTGGATTGGCACAATAGGAGAAGGACCTATCAATTGATCGGGAAATTTGTGGCGGTATCCGGACACTTAGACCCAGTTTGCTGTACCCTGGCCTTTTTCTTGGCCCGTGCAGGTTTTTGGCGTGCATTGCTCCCCCATGACATAGACCCGGACGCTAAGGGAGTGACTCTTTCAGTCTGGCAGGCTCTAACAATTAGCTCGGCTTTGGGCCTTCTCGCCCTCTTAGTCCTGTGCTTGGTTTCTGGAGCGGGGTTCAACCCTCGGGCACTCAGGTTGCTCCTTTACTGGTGCCCTCTGGCGTTTCCCGCCGGTGAGGTAGATAACAGTCCTTCCAGGGCTTCCAACAGTCCCTTGACTCTATCCTTCTCAGGCTTCCGGCCTTTGCACTGTGCGCGAAAATGGCCCATTCTCCACACCGAAAACATCTCTTCTTAGAGAGCGGAGACGTCTTAGAGAGCGGAGACGTAGTTGCTTGTTGAGATTTTGTTAAAGGATTTGGACCAGACGCCACAGCAACTCCCGTCGTCTGCATACCTGCGAGGAATTTCTGCATTTCTGCCTGCATTTCTGTCACCTTCATCAATACCCGGCACAGTTCCGCGTGCGCTTGTTGCAATTCAACTTGAGCTTCCTGAACTTTCTTGACGGTTTTGGACAATTCACCACGTTCAGAGAGGTTCGATTCTTTGGCAGCCTTCTCTGTAGATTTAAAAACAACTAGGTGTTCTTGTTCGTCCTCGTCAGATCCATAAGAGAGTCGCTTTCAGGCTGCAGGCCGTCGCTATGTCTCACATAAGCCCTTTCCCCCCGCCTGAAAGATTTCTCTTCTAGTAAAGCCTCTTCCTCTCGTACAACTCGGATCAGTTCCAGGTACTTTAACTCTTGATTACCTGCTCTGCTTCTCAGCTGCATCATCACTGGATCTAGAGGTTGAGAGCCCCTCAGGATCTGTTTTATTCGGATCTTATCTAGGCGCCTCATGTATCGGTCATCCTTTCACCTCTTCTCTGATAGGTGTGTTCGTACTGATATACCAGTTCGGCCGCCTTTTCAGTTCGTCCAAAAACTTCTTCAAGAACGTTTAAGTAATCTAAAGCAGTACAATCTTTTCTACTCAGTTTTAGGTTTCTCACCGCTTCTGACGCAGGTCCCTTTAGCTCTCGGTGATCCTTTGCTTTTTCTGGGCTTAGGGACATCCCACTCATCCAGAGCCTGCATCGCCTGTTCCACCCATTCTTCAAAGGTTTCTTCTCCCGCCGGAGTTGGTACGTTTCCTGTAAAATTTCTTAACCGTCGATAACCGAAGTTAGTGTGAGGAGGGCTTGTTTTCTGACATTTAGCCAGTAGATCTCCAATAGCCACGATAAATTCAGGCCCGATCATGGCCAACGGACTAGGCGCGGGGACACTTGCGGATTCACCACGTGGCATACTTGGCTGAATTAGTTGGACTTCCACCTCTTCAGCCAGTTTCACGCTCGTGCCCTGAAAACATGGCGGAACACCCTTTCTCCATTCGAGAAGAACATACATGTGAGAAGTATCTGGGTTTTTTTTAATGTCCAGTATTAACCCCCGATGATCTGGTGCTAGCGTGGCCACGGCCTGGCGAATCCGATCTTCAGCCCAAGTGTCTGCGGGAATATCCATGACTATACAACATTCTAACTGGCTACTGTGCTCCCCACACCACTCGGCAACAGTGTCTGGATCCATATTTAACCCTTTAGATGCGTTTTTTTCCAGAGACTGGATCCGGAAACGAGCCCCCACGTGTAGCGCTCACTCCCGGAGGAGCCGCTGAAAATGAACCACGGGCCAGTCTCCCCGCACTAGGGAATAAATATCTCCAACACAGTTGTGAGTTTTTATTTTATATAGTTTACTAAAATATTTGAGCAGATGTTGAGACACGGTATTCACAAGTAATATTACAGTATTTTCGTATCACGGTAAAACGCGTAGCGGAAAAGAAACGAAACACGAGGCTTCGTATTTCGGAAAATAAAATATTCGCAACCGAACATAAAAACAATACAATTTCCCGATAGTTCAGAAAAAGGGACACGTAGCAAAACCCCAAACATACAATCCCTTCGTATTACGGCAAACGCGCAGCGGAAAAAGAGAAAAATGTATTCGGAACGTATCTTTGTCTTTAACCCCCGTTCCGATTCGCAAAAGGAAATGAGTCCTGCACAGGTTAAATCCCAGAATGTGAAAAGTGTATATGTGTGTGTGGTACCCGGGTACTGTTCAACTGGCCAGTGAGTTTATTAAAGGAAAGTCTTCGACTAGTCAGTTGGGGCCCTGTGGACTTTAAAGAGAAAACAGGAGAGCGTCCTTTAATCATAAAACAGCCTTGGAGGCCTCTCACCCATCCGACGATTTCTTTAGGCTCCGCTGACCCAGGACGTCTCTCCACCCGATTTTGATGGGGATACTAGCGGCCCGATCCGTTGTCTGACTCCACACAGCTTTTCCAGCTCACCGCCTGCTCTCCGTTCGATTCCTCCGGTCTGCAGCAATGCCTGGATTCCAGCGGGTCTTCTTCTGTGCAGCTTGGGTGATCCTCTCTGGACTAACAGGTCTCTTTTGGTCTCTGTTGGTCTCTGTTGGTCTCTGGCCTAGGCCCTCTCGTGATCTCTTCGATGCGTCTGCTCTCTTTCCTTCCCTGGTGCGCTCTGCCGCGTTCTCCACGAGGCAGAGGATGTAAGGCTCCAGTCTCCACCCACTTCCTGTCTTCTCGCAAAGCATGCCGGGCATTGTAGTCCCAATGTCCAGTATCTCTGATCGCGATAGTCTCCATCTTGTGGCCAAAAATAGGTACTGCCCAGCGCAAGATTTTACCAAGCGCTACACTCTCCCCTCCTAAAACTCTTGGGTCTCTCCAAGGAGGTACAACAGTTACATTACACTTCACAATATTTGAATACAATTTACATAACATGTACAGGTTCAGCAGCATACATACAGTGGGTTAGGAACACTTCCTCAAGTTGACTCATATTTTGGGCTACCTCAGCTAGCATAGCAGACACTTCGGGCAACCTCCGCACCGTGGTGATGGCCTCTTCAGTGCTATGTCCTGGTGAGTCGTAGGTGAGTCGTTGGGGCGGTCGAACAGAGCGTTTTGGTTCTGGCTCAATCAGTTCCTCTTCAGGTGGAAGTACTATAGGCGTTGGCTCAGTCCTTCTCTCTATCACTGGAGCAGACGTTTCCTCAGAGTATGATCCCTCCAGCGAAGGCATAGAACTATAATCACCTGAGTAAGCTTCTGGAACTACCGAGATCCCCACATCCTCAGGGACTTCCAACTGAAATTCAAGAGGCCCAGGGATATCAACAGTCTCAGGGACTTCCAACAAGAATTCAGGAGCTTCAGGCCTCAAATTACTCTCCCATCGTTCAGGAACTGAGGTAATCTCTTCAGGCTCCGGTGAACGTTTCCAGTCCAGACAGAAACTTTCTTCCTCACTGTCCCTTTCGCTCTCTTCGACAACCCGGGTCTGTTGAGACCGGGTAACAGGAGGCAAACATGGAACAGGCGGATTTGGTAGAGGCGGTTCGTCCCCAACTGGCATTCTCACAGCCTCCCTCAAAGGTAACAAATGATTCCGGTAACAAATGATTCCGGTTAATCATAAAACAGCCTTGGAGGCCTCTCACCCATCCGACGATTTCTTTAGGCTCCGCTGACCCAGGACGTCTCTCCACCCGATTTTGATGGGGATACTAGCGGCCCGATCCGTTGTCTGACTCCACACAGCTTTTCCAGCTCACCGCCTGCTCTCCGTTCGATTCCTCCGGTCTGCAGCAATGCCTGGATTCCGGCGGGTCTTCTTCTGTGCAGCTTGGGTGATCCTCTCTGGACTAACAGGTCTCTCTTGGTCTCTGTTGGTCTCTGGCCTAGGCCCTCTCGTGATCTCTTCGATGCGTCTGCTCTCTTTCCTTCCCTGGCTCGCTCTGCCGCGTTCTCCACGAGGCAGAGGATGTAAGGCTCCAGTCTCCACCCACTTCCTGTCTTCTCGCAAAGCATGCCGGGCATTGTAGTCCCAATGTCCAGTATCTCTGATCGCGATAGTCTCCATCTTGTGGCCAAAAATAGGTACTGCCACAGCAAGATTTTACCACAGCGCTACAATAATAATCCATGCCTGTCTGTCTATTATTCGATGCCTGTCTATTTGTATCATAATAATCCATGCCTGTTCGGTGTCTTGGAGTTACACTTAACTCTGCTCTTTCCTTCATCCCCCACATCAAGTCTCTTTCCTCCTCCTGCCGATACCAACTGCGTAATATTTCCAGAATTCGGCCATTTCTTACCGCTGTCACCACAAAACAACTCATACACGCCCTGGTAATCTCCCGACTTGACTATTGCAATAATTTCTTATCTGGCCTCCCTCTGTCCCGCCTCTCCCCCCTACAATCCATCCTGAACGCCTCCGCCAGGCTAATTCACCTCACCCACCGCTCTGTCTCTGCCGCTCCCCTCTGCGAGTCCCTTCACTGGCTCCCCATCCACTGCAGAATTAAGTTCAAAATCCTTATCCTTACCTACAAAACCCTCACTAACTCAGCTCCCCACTACCTGTCCTCACTAATCACCAAATACACCCCGGCCCGCTCCCTAAGGTCAAACAGTGACCTGCGACTAGCTCCTCCCCTCATCACCTATTCCCATGATAGACTGCAGGATTTCTCATGCGCAGCCCCCACTCTCTGGAACGCTCTCCCTCATACTGTCAGACTTTCCCCTAACTTCTCTTCCTTCAAACGCTCCCTTAAAACGTTCCTATTTAGGGAAGCCTACCACCCAACTCACTGACGCAACCATCAATCACTCTCACCTTACAGTCCTCTCCTCCTGTTTCCAACCCCAACCCTCCCAGATGGTGAGTTCCTACGGGAATAGGGCCCTCATCTCCTCCTGTACTGTTTGTCAAATGTTGTTCAATGTATTGTAACCCTGTCTATACTGTGCTTGTTGTACATGCTGGCGCTTTATAAATAAAGAATAATAATAATAAAATGCCTGTCTATTTAATCCATACCTGTCTATTTTTATTATAATCCATGCCTGCCTATACATTCCTGTCAATTTGTAGAATAATTAATGCCTGTTTATTTGTCTAATATTCAATGCCTGTCTGTTTAATTTATTACTGTCTATTTCTATAATAATCCATGCCTGTCTATTTAGAAATCTATGCCTGTCTATTTCTAAATTAACCCCTTCCCGACCGCTGACGTACCCTGTACGTCCTGTGTTCGGGTCTCCATTAGACCCGATGACGTACAGGGTACGTCAGCGGCGCCAAATCCCCCTCCCGCCCGATACTCACCTCCCTCGTCGGATCCCACGGCGATCTGACAGGGAGGAAGCCTGCCCATGTGATTTACATGGGCAGGCGAGGCTGATGACGTCGCCACGCTGCGTGGTGACGTCATCAGAAGGTGCCCCCATGTGTTTCAATGGAGGGGAGGGGGGGCTCCTTCGGAGCCCTCTATCTCCCCAACCATTGAAGCTAGGGAGATGCTGTTTGCACCGCTGGAGAGGGGAGAGCCTCCCCTTTCCAGCGGTGTATGGCATTAACCGTTTCGCCGCCGGATCACGTTGCGGCGCCAATTGGCGCCAAAACGCGATTCGAACCTGGAGGGGGGCTGACATCTTGGATGTCAGCCTAGCCTCCAGGTCCACCCCCACCCACTGACAACCTCACTATATATGTGTGAGGATGTCAGTGGGCCAGTTAACCATCTAGCTGCCATGTAGAGATAAGGGGATCCTAAGGATCCCTTTATCTCCCGATCCATGGCAGCTAGATGGTCATATTTGACATAATTTGAAAGGCCTGATCATGGCCTTTCAAATGATACCAAACATGACCAGGTTTGGTTTAAAAAAAAAATAAATAAAAAAAATAATAAAAACAAAATAATAAAAAAATTAAATAAAATAAAAAAAATTGTTTTTTTTAAAAAAAAATTGTCTGGGGGGGTTTAATTAAATAGGACCTAGGCTGACATCTCAAAATAATTAGCACAAAATGGTCAGAATGAGCGCAGCGCACATAGGTGAACTGGCTCAGCAGTGAAAGGGTTAAAAGGTAAAAACATGTAAAAATTGGGTATTTCTATTCTCGGGATAAAATTTGGAAACTATTTAGCCGGGGTCTTTATTGGTGGTTGTAGCTTTAGGGATTAAATTACGAAAAAGTGTGTTTTTACCATTTTTTTCATCATATTTCATATTTTTTATAGTAAATTATTGGATATGATGGAAATAATGGTATTTCTAGAAAGTTCATTTAATGGCGGGAAAAGGGTGTATAATATGTGTGAGTTGAATAAACGAGTAAGAGGGAAATTTGACCTAAACCCTAACAGCGCAGAAACGTAAAAACAGCAGCGGTCACTAAAGGACGGATTTCTGAAAAACCGCCCGGTCACTAAGGGGTTAATCCATGCCTGTCTATTTAGTAATCCATGCCTATCAATTTAGTAATCCATGCCTGTTTATTTCTATAATAATCAATGCCTGCCTATTTCTATAATAATCAATGCCTGTCTATTTAGTAGTCCATGCCTATCTATTTCTATAATAATCCATGCCTGTCTATTTAGTAATCTATGCCTGTCTATTTCTATAATAATCCATTCTTTTCTATTTAAACCATGCCTGTTTGATTGTATAATAGTCCATGCCTGTCTATTCATTCCTGTCAATTTGTATAATCTATGCCTGTCTATTTAATCCATGCCTGTCTGTTTAATTCATTACTGTCAATTTGTATAATAATTCATGCCTGTCAATTTGTATAATAATCCATGCCTGTCTATTTAATACATGCCTGTCAATTTGTATAATAATCCGTACCTTTCTATTTGTATAATATTCCATGCCTGTCTCTTTGAATAATAATATTTTCCTGTCTATTTAATACATGCCTGTCAATTTGTAAAATAATCCATGCCTGTCTATTTAATTCATACCTGTCTATTTGAATAATAACCTATGCCATGTCCATTTTGTAATTTATGCCTGTCTATTTAATTAATTCCTGTCAATTTGTATAATTATCATACCTGTCCATTTTGTAATACATGCCTGTATATTTGTGTTATAATCCATGCCTGCCTTTCATCCCTGTCAATTTGTTTAATAATTCATGCCTGTCTATTTGTATAATAATCCATGCCTGTCTATTTAATACACGCCTGTCTGTTTAATTCATTGCTGTCAATTTGTATAACAGTCAACCAATGTCTATTTAATTCATGCCTGTCTATTTCTATAATAATCCATGCCTGTCTATTTAATTCATGCTTGTCTATTTATATAATAATCCATGCCTGTCTATTTGTATAATAATCAATGCCTGTCTATTCTGTACTGTATGCCTGTCTATATGAATAATAATCGTTGCCAGTCTATTTAATACATGCCTGTCTGTTTAAATAATAATCCATGCATGTCTATTTAATTCATACCTGTCTATTTCTATCATAATCCATGCCTGTCTAATATTCCATGCCTGTCTATTTCTATAATAATACGAATCCATGCCTGTCTGTTTAATTAATTCCTGTCAATTTGTATAATAATCCATGCCTGTCTATTTAATACATGCCTGTCAATTTGTATAATAATCCATGCCTGTCTCTTTGAATATTAATATATTTCTGTCTATTTAATACATGCCTGTCAATTTGTAAAATAATACATGCCTGTCTATTTAATTCATGCCTGTCTATTTGAATAATAACCCATGCCTGTCCATTTTGTAATATATGCCTGTCTAATGAATTCCTAGCAATTTGTATAATAATCCATACCTGTCCATTTTGTAATACATGCCTGTATATTTGTATTATAATCCATGCCTGCCTATTTATCCCTGTCAATTTGTATAATAATTCATGCCTGTCTATTTGTATAATAATCAATGCCTGTCTATTTAATACATGCCTGTCTTTTTAATTCATTGCTGTCAATTTGTATTCTAATCCCTGCCTGCCTATTCATTCCTTTCAATTTGTATAATAATCCATGCCTGTCTCTTTGAATATTAATATATTTCTGTCTATTTAATACATGCCTGTCAATTTGTAAAATAATACATGCCTGTCTATTTAATTCATGCCTGTCTATTTGAATAATAACCCATGCCTGTCCATTTTGTAATATATGCCTGTCTAATGAATTCCTAGCAATTTGTATAATAATCCATACCTGTCCATTTTGTAATACATGCCTGTATATTTGTATTATAATCCATGCCTGCCTATTTATCCCTGTCAATTTGTATAATAATTCATGCCTGTCTATTTGTATAATAATCAATGCCTGTCTATTTAATACATGCCTGTCTTTTTAATTCATTGCTGTCAATTTGTATTCTAATCCCTGCCTGCCTATTCATTCCTTTCAATTTGTATAATAATTCATGCTTGTCTATTTGTCGAAAATTCCATGCCTGTCTATTTAATCCGTGCCTGTCTGTTTAATTCATTACTGTCAATTAGAATAACAATCAATCAATGTCTATTTAATTCATGACTGTCTATTTCTATAATAATCCATGCCTGTCTATATGAATAATAATCTATGCCTGCCTATTTAATCCATGCCTGTCTATTTGCATTTTATTCCATGCCTGCCAATTCATTCCTGTCAATTTGTATATTATTTCATGCCTGTCTATTTGTATAATAATCCATGCCTGTCTATTTAATCTGGGCCTGTCTGTTTAATTCATTACTGTCAGTTTGTATAACAATCAATGCTTGTCTATTTAATCCATGCCTGTCTATTCCAATAATAATCCATTCCTGTCTATTTAATACATACCTGTCTATTTAGTAATACATGCCTGTCTATTCAGTAATATATGCCTTTCTATTTGTATAATAATCCATGTCTGTCTATTTGATTAATAATTCAAGCCTGTCTATTTGTATAATAATACTAATACATGCCTGTCTATTTATATAATAATCCTTGCCTGTCTATTTAATTCATACCTGTCTATTTGAATAATGACCCATTCTTGTCTATTTCTATAATAATACATACTTGTCTATTTAATACATGCCTGTCTATTTGTATTATAATCCATGCCTGCCTTTCATCCCTGTCAATTTGTATAATAATTCATGCCTGTCTATTTGTATAATAATCCATGCCTGTCTATTTAATACATGCCTGTCTGTTTAATTCATTGCTGTCAATTTGTATTATAATCCCTGCCTGCCTATTCATTCCTTTCGATTTGTATAATAATTCATGCTTGTCTATTTGTCTAATATTCCATGCCTGTCTATTTAATCCGTGCCTCTTTAATTCATTAATGTCAATTAGTATAACAATCAATCAATGTCTATTTAATTCATGCCTGTCTATTTCTATAATAATCCATGCCTGTCTATATGAATAATAATCTATGCCTGCCTATTTAATCCATGCCTGTCTATTTGCATTATAATCCTTGCCTGCCAATTCATTCCTTTCAATTTGTATATTAATTCATGCCTGTCTATTTGTATAATAATTCATGCCTGTTTAGTTGTCTACTATTCCATGCCTGTCTGTTTAATTTATTACTGCCAATTTGTATAACAATCAAAGCCTGTTTATTGAATTCATGCCAGTCTATTTAATTCATGCCTGTCTATTTCTATAATAATCCACGCCTGTCTATTTCTATAGTAATACATGCCTGTCAATTTAATTCATGCCTGTCTATTTCTAAAATATTCCATGCCTGTCTAGTTAGTAATCTATGCCTGTCTATTTCTATATTAATCCATGCCTGTCTATTTAGTAATCCATGCCTATCTATTTCTATAATAATCCATGCCTGTCTTTTTCTATAATAATCTACTCTTGTCTATTTAATCCATTCCTGTTTATTTGTATAATAATTCATGCCTGTCGATTTGTATAATAATCCAGGCCTGTCTATTTAGTACATACCTGTCAGTTTGTATAATAATCCATGCCTGTTTTATTTACTCCATGCCTGTCTATTTGTATTACAATCCATGCCTGTCTATTTAATTCATGCCCGTCTATTTGAATAATAACCTATGCATTTCTATTTCTGTAAAAATACATGCCTGTCTATTTAATACATACCTGTCTATTTGTATTATAATCCATTCCTGTCTATTTAGTACATGCCTGTCTATTTGTATTATAATCCATGCCTGCCTATTCCTTCCTGTCAATTTGTATAAAAATTCCTGTGTGTCTGTTTGTGTACTATTCCATGCCTGTCTGTTTAAGTCATTACTGTCAATTTGTATAACAATCAATGCTTGTCTATTTAATTCATGCCTGTCTATGTCTTTAATAATCCATGCCTGTCTATTTAATTCATGCCTGTCATTTTCTATAATAATCCATACCTGTCTATTTAGTAATCCATGCCTGTCTATTTGTATTATAATCCATGCCTGCCTATTCATTCCTGTCAATTTGTATAATAATTCATGCCTGTCTATTGGTCTAATATTCCATGCTTGTCTATTTAATCCATGCCTCTCTGTTTATTCCGTGCCTGTCTGTTTATTTCATTACTGTCAATTTGTATAACAATAAATGCCTGTCTATTTGTATATTAATCCATGCCTGTCTATTTAATACATGCCTGTCTTTTTCTATAATAATCCATGCCTGTCTATTTAATACATGCCTGTCACTTTGTATAATAATCCGTACATTTTTATTTGTATAATAATCCATGCCTGTCTCTTTGAATAATAAAATATTCCTGTCTTTTTATTCATGCCTTTCTATTGGAATAATAACCTATGCCTGTCCAATTTGTAATATATGCCTGTCTATTTAATTAAATCCTGTCAATTTGAATAATTATCCATACCTGTCCATTTTGTAATACAGCCTGTATATTTGTATTATAATCCATGCCTGCCTATTCATCCCTGTCAATTTGTATAATAATTCATGCCTGTCTATTTGTATAATAATCCATGCCTGTCTATTTAATACATGCCTGTCCATTTCTATTTGTATAATAATCCATGCCTGTCTCTTTGATGAATAATATATTCCTGTCTATTTAATACATGCCTGTCAATTTGTAAAATAATCCATGCCTGTCTATTTAATACATGCCTGTCAGTTTGTATAATGATCCGTAACTTTCTATTTGTATAATAATCCATGCCTGTCTCTTTGAGTAATAATATTAATAATATTAAAGAATAATAATAATATTCCTGTCTATTTAATACATGCCTGTCAATTTGTAAAATAATCCATTCCTGTCTATTTAATTCATACCTGTCTATTTGAATAATAACCCATGCCTGTCCATTTTGTAATATATGCCTGTCTATTTAATTAATTCCTATCAATTTTTATAATTATCATACCTGTCCATTTTCTAATACATGCCTGTTTATTTGTATTATAATCCATGCCTGCCTATTCATCCTTGTCAATTTGTATAATAATTCATGCCTGTCTATTTAATACATGCCTGTCTGTTTAATTCATTGCTGTCAATTTGTATTATAATCCATGCCTGCCTATTCATTCCTTTCAATTTGTATAATAATTCATGCTCGTCTATTTGTCTAATATTCCATGCCTGTCTATTTAATACACACCTGTCTGTTTAATTTATTACTGTCAATTTGTATAACAGTCAATCAATGTCTATTTAATTCATGCCTGTCTATTTCTATAATAATCCATGCCTGTCTATTTAATTCATGCCTGTCTATTTATATAATAATCCATACCTGTCTATTTGTATAATAATACTAATCCATGCCTGTCTATTTAATTAATTTCTGTCAATTTGTATAATAATCATACCTGTGTATTTATTCACACATGCCTGTCTATTTGTATAATAATCAATGCCTGTCTATTCTGTACTACATGCCTGTCTATATGAATAATAATCAATGCCTGTCTATTTAATACATGCCTGTCTGTTTGTATAATAATCCATGCATGTCTATTTAATTCATACCTGTCTAAATCTATAATAATCCATGCCTGTCTAAAATTCCATGCCTGTCTATTTCTATAATAATACTAATCCATGCCTGTCTGTTTAATTAATTCCTGTCAATTTGTATAATAATCCATGCATGTCTATTTCATACATGTCAGTCAATTTGTATAATAATCCATGCCTGTCTCTTTGAATAATAATATATTCCTGTCTATTTAATACATGCCTGTCAATTTGTAAAACAATACATGCCTGTCTATTTAATTCATGCCTGTCTATTTGAATAATAACCCATGCCTGTCTAATACTTGCCTGTCTGTTTAATTCATTGCTGTCAATTTGTATTCTAATCCCTGGGGGCATGGATTATTATACAAATAGACAGGCATGGATTATTATACAAATTGACAAGCATGTATTAAATAGACAGGCATGGATTATTATACAAATTGACAGGAATTAATTAAACAGACAGGCATGGATTACTATTTAAATAGAAAGGCATGGATTAGTATAGAAATAGACAGGTATGTATTAACTAGACAGGCATGGATTATTATTCAAATAGACAGCCATGGAATATTATACAAATAGACAGGCATGAATTAAATAGACAGGCATGGATTATTATAGAAAAAGACAGGCATGAATTAAATAGACATTGATTGATTGTTTAATTCATTACTGTCAATTAGTTTAACAATCAATCAATGTCTATTTAATTCATGCCTGTCTATTTCTATAATAATCCTTGCCTGTCTATTTAATTCATGCCTGTCTATTTCAATAATAATCCATGCCTGTCTATTTAATTCATGCCTGTCTATTTGTATAATATTCCATGGCTGTTTATTTGAATAATAATCCATGCCTGTCTATTTAATACATACCTGTCTATTTCTATACTAATCCATGCCTTTCTATTTAAATAGTAATCCATGCCTGTCTAATTA